>PIJE02001411.1:0-16996 GCA_002895965.2 Coryphaenoides rupestris
TCCAGTTAGAATATCACACTGGTAATTTACAGACACACATTATACATTTTCACCATGAAGAAAAACATTTACAAGTGTAACAACCTTTTAAAATGTTCATGTGGAATAAGAGTGAAATAACTTAATATTTGGAAGTCATCTCATTTGTATGCAGCATAATATTTGAACCTACCTCTTCCAAGTTCAGCGTGAACAAAAACTGGAGCTAATGTTCCAATGTCCTGTGACCTGACAGTGTAAGTGAACATAAAAAATGGAGCTAAATGTCGTGATCCACCAAAATTCCATTGAATTGTCCACATAGACAGAGTGATGAGATGATTAGTCTATTTACTAAATAGCTAACTAGTATGCTCACAGTGCTAATCGGATCTGACATTGCATAACACTCTGATGATACTGCAACCTTATTTTATAGTGTTACACATTGAGATATTATCAAGCACATTCTAGTAAAACTTGTGACTCGGTTTATCGCCCTTTGGTTCCGAGTATTTGACATACGTAGATACATGCAATATATGAGTGCTAGATCTAGAACCCACATTTTGCCAAGTTACCCTGTGGTCATTTCCAGATGTTCGAGTCCTGTAGATGGTTAGAGAGTGGACATAGATGTACTTGGCATACTTGTTTCACCTCTTTCTAACAAATTGTAGCCTCATCTAGTACATTATCATAGCTTTCGACAAGAAATAGTGTCCAATGTACCCTCAATGTCCTAGGTATTTAAATGTAATGGATGACATAGTATGTGAAGAACTCTAAGTGTGTTAGTGCGATAATTCTCGTGGTTAAAACTCTTCTTTAAAAGAGTATGTTGTATATAACGCGTAGGGCTATCCATACAGACAATAGACTCTCGCTCAACCTTACGAGAGAAATAGCGTATTCACTTGTAGATCATTAGTATCTTTACAAGTGCTGTACTACACATCTAACAACATCGCAATCAGCACATCGACCTGCTAACGAAAACCCTACAGTTCACACTAACTGTCACCATCACATACTCCCAACCAACAGGCCACATCATATCAGCACCTGCTGCTCTCTTCTAGCCGACACAACATCGTAACTATACAACTTTGGACGTAACACTTGCTAAACACATCACATCTGACGTCGGGCACACTCCAACACAACACGCAGGACTGCTCGCCTATCAGCTTTGGATAACATGTAAATATAATGTGTGGGTCCAATACACGCAAGGCTGCTCCCTTGTGTTCACCTTTTCTTAGAAGACGCAATGGTGAGTAAGAAATGTATCACCTGCGTCGAAGCACAGCCCACGGTGATACAGAGTCAAGAGGCTTTGTGGTGGAGGGAGAAACGTGCATATGTACAATATCACCATAATCAGGCCCAGACATTGGGAGTTGCTACTGGGGGCACCGCAGTTATCTGACACCACCTCGCCTAATTAGTTTCTTAGGGCCTTGCTTGGAGCCAGTGTTAGCAGAATGTGTGCAGAGGGAAGTTACCCGATGTCTGGTGTGAATATATATATATATATATATATTCACCAGATAAGCTGCGGAAATGTGGCAACGAGACAAAAGTGAAATTCGCCCTTCTGCGATTGGACAAAAATGTAATTATGGTAGCAGTACAGCCGCAGTTGCTGAGGGTTTCAAGAGCTCAGACGTAAGGCACAGTGTGTGAACATGTGCGAAAAGCTGTACCCCTGGAGACATATTAGCTCAAAGGTTGCGAGTTTAGCGCAACGCAACTGAATGGCTATAAGACAAACACTTATTAGCATTCATTTTCATTTAATTAAATTGTAGCAATTGTCTAACTTTTACACAAAAAAAAAGCTTATATCGGCAGTCCCCGAATATTACTACAAATAAAAGTTTTGACTTGCTGGCTTTGGAACGTAAGCTAATTAACTGACACAAAGACCCTAATATCGTCATGGCAACACAATCTTTTTCCCGATAAAGATTGCAGTCTAGTGTGACAGCTTCAGAGGCAATGAGGAGGCCTGAATAGCAAATTGTGTCTTTATATATCTCACCTCTCCTCATCCTCCTACATGACGGTAACAATGTTGTTCTTCCTCCCCACCAGCTGGTTGAACGAACACTTTTCTGTTAATTCATCATTGTGTTGTTGTCAGAGAAGACTTTCACTTCGCTTTTGGTGAATTAGTTTGAGCTTCAGGACGCGACAATGAACACAAAGAATATTTTCGGATCAATGTTCTTTGTTATTAGACACTTCATGAAAAAATTAATAATTATCATGATTCATATTCCGTGCAATCATCATCATATGACACATTGCTACTTTGTAATACATTAAAATAATTGGATTAATGTTCATTAAATTAGCTCATCATATAGCATAAACATCATGTTTCCACAACCACCCAGATAAACTCCAGCCATGCAGAGAGCGTATGAACATTTACATACACATTAATATTTGATTATTTGAATAACTTTGTGCCCGTTCAATGTTTATGCGAGCAAACACGTATGGCCGCAATCTCCTGTTTATAACACATATTACTCATTCCATCGAGTATGCAAAAAACACACCAATTATGCAAATTGAGGGATTTATTTAAACGGTAGTCAAGGCACAAGATGTTTTTGAGTTTCCCGGGAGAAGGCCTATATCTTTCACTTCACTGCACATCCTGCATGTGTATTGTGACAATTAAACTTCTGAAATCTAGAATTTTGAATATATGCCGGGAACCCATTTAATGGAAACAACACGTCACACTGTCACCAATGCCGTGGTTACAGTTCCATAAAGACACGTGCGTCTGCATACTGTGTCCTCCTTTATACTGTCTCATGTATGTACGATAGGTCAACCAATTCTTCGTTGCTGGGCTGTTACCGCCCCAACTCACACTGCAAACATGAGAAGATATAATACAAATGTCAAACAAGAATAAGAAGTGTGTGTGCGTGTGTGTGTTTGTGTGTGTGTGTGTGTGTGTGTGTGTGTGTGTGTGCGTGTGTGTGTTCGTACTCTGATGTGGTGGTCTTGTGCTGTGTAGCAGACATGCCTGCTCTCTTCACCCACTATACCCATCGTTTTGCATTGGCCCCCATAACTCTGTCAACACATAGATCTCACTACTCGGCACTGGACCTGGACACAGAGGACTCGCTGCGAAGCATTTACCATGCATGACGTTTGCACATGCGTAAAGATCAAGACAATCATGAAAGCACAAGTGACGCAGGAGGACAAAGAAGCTCTGTACATTTGGCAGTAGCTCTGAGCGGTTGTCTGGCAACCAGAAGGTTGCTGGTTCGATCCCCGGGTCCCCCCTCTAGCTAAGTGTCGAGGTGTCCCTGAGCAAGGCACCACCTAACCCTAACTGCTCCTGACGTGTTGGTTGTTACCTTGCATGGTTGACACCACCGTCGGTGTATGAATGTGTGAATGTGAGGCAATACTGTAAAGAGCTTTGGATAAAAGTGCTATATAAATGCAATCCATTTAACATTTACATTCAATGCTGCAAGTTGTTGGTTTGTTTTTGACACGTAGCCTTTGATTTTGCATGTATAATTGTTTTTCGATAAGTTTATTTTTATAACATCGGAGGGGCAGGGTCATGCAGTGCACGGCCACATGCTGTTGTGTGACGCACACTTCAGTTGTTTCACTGGAACATATGGAGGCTGTTGCATGCGGGCAATCAGGTCACCCCTGCGTAGCATCATCACATCACCACCGACTACAATAACCACTCCCCTCACTCCTTAATGCCTTCTAGTCCGTTAGCACGCACTGTTATCCAAAGCTATTTACTAATTATTATTATTTTAAAGGTTACATTTTGAATACACGCCATTCATTCAGGAGCAGGTAGTGTGTGGTGAGGGCATGTTGCTTATACAGGTCGTTGGTGGACATGGGGTGTGGAACCCAGTCTGTTTCAGCCCGGACACCACACCCACAACAGCGCTATAGGACCTTACGTTGCCCGACGAGTTGAGCTTCTGTGATCTCCCCCCATCCCACCCCCAACCTACGCTGAGTTGTGTCCATGTCTGCCTGTGCTGTCCACCAGGATCATTCTGCATCCTTCAACACAACAGGTTCCAGGGAGGTGTTAAATCCAACATGATCTCAAGGAAGAAAAAAAACCCCAAAATGTCACGAATAAGTAATAATCCCTAATTCGTATAAAAACTTTTTTATGTGTGGTCCATGTCGGTAAAATAACTCAAAATGGATCTATTGTCTAGATATATGGTCAAAAATTGTCTGGGGGTGTGTGTTGTTCTCCACACACACTCCAACATACACACACACACACACTCTCCTACACACACACACACACACACACACACACACACACACACACACACAAACAACACCCACGCACACACACACACACACACACACAAACACATCACCACACACACACACACACACACACACACACATCCTGTGCAAAGGTGGCATGCCCATGTCTGCGTGTATGTGTGTATGTGTGAATGCGATGATAGTGTGTGATGATGTGTATGTGTGTATGTGCGTATGTGTGTACTGTTATGTGTCCCGTGTAGTTGTTGTCTCTGGTGTGTCGTAAGCCATGTCTCTGTTATACGCTAGCTGTGGTTGTTTTGTGTGTGTCATTAGTTGCATTGCTGGTTGCGTGCTCGCTCATGCGGATTCGTCTGTGTGTTCGTGATACTATCTGCGTGTGTCTACTGGGGATGGAGTGAGCTCGTAAGTGCCGAGTGTCTCCTGACACCATATCTGCTGAGTTTCTTCCCAGTACACTCTGCGCGTTTATTAGTAGAAGACTTAGGTACAGCTACTTAGTAGTGCTTACTTTCATCCTACTCCCCCGTCTATCTTCATGCTAAGCGCTAAAGCACGTGATGTTCGACTAGTACATCTGGCTGCTGACGCTTCACCATGACATCTGTAGTTATCTCTATGCTAAGCTCTGTGATGATAGCCGTCATCGATGCACTACTTCTGTAGTGCGTTACTCACTCCGTTGCTTGTATCATATACTCTGTAGTTTTGTATACTCGGTGTGTCCGTTCTCTGCCCCTCCGCATATGATGTCCTTATTACTTATCTGTGCCTTCTATACTCTGAGTTGTCTTTCATTACGAACTCATTGGCTTTCGTGAGAGCTGCGTTGATTTCTTTATTATCTGTTGTCTGATCTAGCTTCACTCCCATCTGCCGCCGTGTATCCCTCACCTCTCAGTCGCCTGCTCTCCGTGTATTAAACATCATGACAAAGGAATTTGCGTTCTATAACTCTGTGTTTCGTTCCTACTTTCATGATGTTGTCTAACTTCGTTGTTTCTTAATATCGGTCCCAGAAGTAACCCTATGTGGTGTGTGTGTGTGTGTCTCTCTACTCAATCTGTGTGTGTGTATGTGTGTGTGTGAGAGAGACATGTGCGTGTGTGTGTGTGTGTGTGTGTGTGTGTGTGTGTGTGTGTGTGTGTGTGTGTGTGTGTGTGTGGCGGGTGTTTGCTGTCATGTTATTCCCTCCATTTCTGGGTCTTTGGTGGCTCTCCGCTATCCAAAGGCTCTCCACTCCAAATGTCACTTTGGCAATTAGTGGCTCACCAGGCGATCATGTGACCACTGTACTACATCCGAACGACAATACAGAGTATAGAACACACAGAGTATAGAACACACAGAGTATAGAACACACAGAGTGTAGAACACACAGAGTGTAGAACACACAGAGTATAGAACACACAGAGTGTAGAACACACAGAGTGTAGAACACACAGAGTATAGAACACACAGAGTATAGAACACACAGAGTGTAGAACACACAGAGTATAGAACACACAGAGTATAGAACACACAGAGTATAGAACACACAGAGTATAGAACACACAGAGTATAGAACACACAGAGTATAGAACACACAGAGTGTAGAACACACAGAGTATAGAACACACAGAGTATAGAACACACAGAGTGTAGAACACACAGAGTGTAGAACACACAGAGTATAGAACACACAGAGTATAGAACACACAGAGTGTAGAACACACAGAGTATAGAACACACAGAGTGTAGAACACACAGAGTATAGAACACACAGAGTATAGAACACACAGAGTATAGAACACACAGAGTGTAGAACACACAGAGTGTAGAACACACAGAGTATAGAACACACAGAGTATAGAACACACAGAGTATAGAACACACAGAGTATAGAACACACAGAGTGTAGAACACACAGAGTATAGAACACACAGAGTATAGAACACACAGAGTATAGAACACACAGAGTGTAGAACACACAGAGTATAGAACACACAGAGTGTAGAACACACAGAGTATAGAACACACAGAGTATAGAACACACAGAGTATAGAACACACAGAGTATAGAACACACAGAGTATAGAACACACAGAGTGTAGAACACACAGAGTATAGAACACACAGAGTATAGAACACACAGAGTATAGAACACACAGAGTATAGAACACACAGAGTATAGAACACACAGAGTGTAGAACACACAGAGTATAGAACACACAGAGTATAGAACACACAGAGTATAGAACACACAGAGTATAGAACACACAGAGTATAGAACACACAGAGTATAGAACACACAGAGTATAGAACACACAGAGTGTAGAACACAGAGAACACACACACAGGGACACAAACAGAAGGAGGCTGCAAACTTGTTTCAAGGGGGTTATAAACCATCGGTCACACAGTCTTAAGCCTTAATTACCTGATCTACGTGTGTGCGCATGTGCGTGTGTGTATGTGTGTGTGTGTGTGTGTGTGTGTGTGTGTGTGTGTGTGTGTGTGTGTGCGTGCGTGTGTGTGTGTGTGCTGATTAAAAATAATGTGGGCAGTGTATAGGTTGGAGGTTGAAATGGAGAGCAAACATTTCCATGTTCCAATCATCACACACACGCACTCTCACACACACACACACACTCACACACACGCACTCACGCACACACACACACACACACAACACACACACACACACACACACACATACACACACTCAGCGAGGTTGGGGGTGGGTGGGGGGGGGATCACAGAGCTCATCTCCGTCGGGCAACGAAGGTCCTTCATAGCGTTGGTGTTAGCGCTACTACGCTGCTAATTAAATTGAATGGAGTAGCACGTCTGCCATTTTGGATCAGCGGCGGCGGCATTAGCATTGTCCAGGTGTGACCGTGGCGACTCACTTCACCCCCCCTCCTCACGCCCCCCCACCCCCTCCTCCCTCTCCCTCCTCCTCCTCCCCCTCCCGTCCAGAGTCTATAAACTACAACAGATGTTAAAGTGCGCGCTGCTAAGCTTATGCTAATTAATTGTGGGACGACTTTTATCCTTTCTGCCTTCTCCTTGTTTCTGTTGCAAGATGTGCACTTCCTGCATGGGTTCCCGCCGCCCTGGTCCTGTGAGGCCTGTGATTGGTTACAATTTCGGGGGCCAATGAAAACAATGGAAGTGGGTGAGAGCGGAGAGAGACGCACTGCGTTAATTAGATGACTTAACCGGCTAATTACGCCATGATGGAGTCTCACCATGCCCCTGAGACACACGCACACGCACGCACATGTGAACGCACACGCATAGCGTCACTACACACACACACCCTCACCTACACACACATGCACACACTTGCATGCACACACACACACACACACACACACACACACACACACACACACATTGTAGTGCTTAAGTACACACACATTGCGTGGAGAAACAGCTGTTGAAATTCCCTTGGTAATATAATGAGGCCAGATATCTGTCTTAAAGACAAGCCGGTGCAAAACACACACACACACACACACACACACACACACACACACACACACACACACACACACACATGCACATCTTCAGGCATGCACACACATAAACACACACACACACACACACACACAAGCATGCATATTCATTGAAACTGTTGATGAACATTCATTTTGACGTGACATTCAGTGTGTGTGTGTGTGTGTGTGTGTGTGTGTGTGTGTGTGTGTGTGTGTGTGTGTGTGTGTGTGTGTGTGTGTGTGTGTGTGTGTGTGTGTGTGTGTGTGTGTGTGCGTGTGTGTGTGCGTGTGTGTGTGAGACAGCCTGCAGATTGAAATGAGTCTTCTCTAAGGATCAAAGTCTTTTTTTAGTGCCCCTCCTAAACAACATACTCTTACTGCTTTACCACTAGAATACACATTGTTCTTCACATCTCTATACCTGGAAGGTACAAAATATACTGGGTAGTAGTAGTAGTAGCATGTAGAGCAAGATGCACCTCTATCCCCTCCCTGCTCCTTAATGACATGGATCTCAGTTCTCTGCATATAAGTTGCATATCTTGCTGTTTACCACCAAGGGCTTAACCGAGCAATTATGAAGTGCTTGAAACTTGTTCTATTGTTCTATACAAATCGTACTGCACCGTCAGCAATATATTGTTGCTTCACTCTCTTTGGACAATTGTTTTTGGTCGTATTATACCACCAGGTGTGAGTGTGATTAGCCTTTCCAAGCGGTTTCAAAAACCGGTTGGAAACCAGGCCCCACTTGACATCACAAGTGGGAGTGTCCGCCTAGATTGGAAGTATGCTGGATAGATCAGCCTACCAGCCTACCCAGTGGACTGTAGCGGCTGATCTATCCACCGTACATCTGGGTGGACACTCCACCACTTGTGATATCAAGTGGGGCCTGGTTTCCAACCGGTTTTTGAAACCGCTTGGAAAGGCTAATCACGCTCAGTCACGCAGGAGTCCTTTAAACCTTCATTTAACCAGGTAAGGACTCATCCAGATAATGACTCGTTCTCTCTTTTTCAAGCGAGAACACGTCAAGAAATGTACTTATTGTAAGTGGCTTTGGACAACAAATGTCTGCCAAATGCGCACTTGAACATAATATTAACATTAAAATATGCGCCGTTTTCTTCTGTTTTTTTGTCAACAAACCGTTGGATAGATGTCTAGCGATGACGTGCCAGCAACTGGAAGAGCAACTGGAAGAGAAACCGAGTGTTCTGTTGAGCGTGGCACGGTTTTTAGCCCTCAGATCTGTCCCTCTATTGTGATGTCATGTGTGCCACGTGTGTGTGTGTGTGTGTGTGTGTGTGTGTGTGTGTGTGTGTGTGTGTGTGTGTGTGTGTGTGTGTGTGTGTGTGTGTGTGTGTCAACATGCCACGCATATCATCACAGCAACATGGGCCACACTGCCATTATCCTGCTGCTTGTCAAAGGGTCTCGTACAAAGGGCTGAATCAATTGGCTACACACATCTAGTAGCATCAAGTAGACGGATCAATTACCTAATTTGGCAAGCCCTCGTCGCCCTCGTCGCCCTCGTCGCCCTCGTCGCCCTCATCGTCGTCCACAACAGTGGGGGCCAATCGGTAGATGAATAGAACGAGAGCGTGCGCCAGTTCGCCTGTGGTTTATAAGTGGGTCAGGGTGGTGGCGCGTTTGTGGTGCTCCGCTCCCGTCGCCGAGTGATCCTGGGTTTGTGCCCCATATCTGTACCTGTAGTATGGGCCTCCTTGTCCCCACCACCACCACCACCACCACCACCACCACCACCACCACCTCGGCACCTAGCTACTGTAGGATGTAAGATTCAAATAGCATAGCATAACTCATTTATTTGAGCGTAATTTGTCGGACATCTGTCAGATATTACTCTGTGAGAACATTTGTTCCGGTTGAGTGCGCGCCTGCCTCTGCATGAGACGAATAGAATTCTGACCGCTCCCGTCTCAGGGCTTCTCTGCCCTGATTGGTTGATAGGGCTCCCTCTTGCCTGTCAATTAAAAGTCAATTAAAAGTCTTACCGACAGCATTTTTGAATGGCATGTTTTGATAAAAGCGTGTTGAAGTAGCACCAGTAACAGCCAATTTTATGTGTAGCGCTTCATCACATTTCCAGTGTCAATGGGCTTTACAGGCCATGCATGTACGACAACCCCTAACACTAGCTCCTTCAAAGGACAAGAAAAACATCCCTTAATTATCAGGGAGGAAACCTTGAGAAGGAATGCAGAGTGCTAATTAGGAGTGGATTAACTCGTTGTAAGATGGATGGAGCCACTGGTATGCTGGGTCACCACCATGGTGCAAACTCCAGGTCTGGAAAATGAAGCCAATACAGAAGGGCCTTAAACTTGTGTTCTTTCCGATGGCCAGCAGGGGTTGACTCCACAGGTTGCAAAACGAAGTCCGATTGTATGGTAGCAGGTAACAGAAACTGACCCGACTTCTCACTAGATTAATTCACTCAGCAAACATTTCCCAAAAGGTTCACAGCATGATGTTCATTATGTACATTAGGTTTGGTGAGCTCAGGTATGAAACCTGTGATGGCAAAATGAAGGCCTGTGCAGTTCACTTGGTTGACTGCTTATTCAAATGAAAACCCCCACTGATTCCCACCCCCTATGGACACTATACTACATGTTATATTAACGGTTCAGGTTCAAAATCCGCTTTATTGCCTACTTATAGGCAATAAACCGGATTCTGATTCTGATTCTGAAAGCTACACTCTTCATCCGTACTTCACCCCGACTGTCAACAATCATACCTCACGTTTATTATTTTATTACGTTTATTATAAATTATTGTCATTGAGCGTCTGTAGTTAGCACACGGTTAAGAAGTTCATTCAAAATAGTTATATATATATATATATATATATATATATATATATATATATTATGTCTTAATGATGGCAGGGGGATCAAATTGATAATCCATGAGACAGACTGCCGAGGTTATAACATAACTCTAATTATCACATCTCACTGAGTTGTGTCCCACTACTCTGTGTTGCTCTGCTTCTAATTACCCATGTTGTGCAAAAGAAATCCGCATGAAAAAATAGAACATTAAAACTATATTAGAAGGTAATTAACAGGGCCGCCTCGGGGAGCCATACGTTCCACGGGAAGTTAATTGGTCGCACTTCCTGTCATTCTGTCCGTCGTGGAGGTGCATTAAGTAGACACGGGAGACTGCATATCATTGCGTTAAATGTCAAAGATTGACCACTTGGAACCCACCTCTCTCTCTGTCTCTCTCTCTCTCTCTCTCTCTCTCTCTCTCTCTCTCTCTCTCTCTCTCTCTCTCTCTCTCGACGATTGCCACCATCCCTCCATCATTCCATACATCTAGCTCTTCCTCATTAGTAGTCGTCCACCTCCCCTCCACTCCCCACCCCCTCCCCCACACACACACACACACACACACACCCAACACACACACACCCAACGCCCCTCATTGGAGAGTCAGATTGGGCTTCGCAAGGTAGAAGGTCACAGAGATGTCTCTCTCTCTCTCTCTCTCTCTCTCTCTCTCTCTCTCTCTCTCTCTCTCTCTCTCTGAGTCTGTCTCGCATGCCCACTCACTCTAATTCTCCTCAGCACTTCCTTCTTCCTCATGAGGGTGCATGTATTATTTAAAGTCCCCCCCCTTGCTCTCTCTCTCTCTCTTTCTCCCTCCCCCTTGCTCTCTCTCTCTCTCTTTCTCCCTCCCCCCTGCTCTCTCTTTCTCTCCCTCCACTTACTCACTCTCTCTCTCTCTCTCTCTCTCTCTCTCTCTCTCTCTCTCTCTCTCTCTCTCTCTCTCTCTCTCTCTCTCTCTCTCTCCCCCCCAGATACATACATTATTCTCTTTTGACAGGCTCATGGGGACTGTGTGAAACAAGAAGGTGAGGGGGGGGGTGGAGGGGGTGAGAGGAACGAGTTTGTGACCCAAAACCGCATCCAGTGGCTTGTTGCTGAAACAAAGCACGAGCCGCGTGTGTGTTTGTGTGTGTGTGTGTGTGTGTGTGTGTGTGTGTGTGTGTGTGTGTGTGTGTGTGTGTGTGTGTGTGTGTGTGTGTGTGTGTGTGTGTGTGTGTGTGTGTGTGTGTGTGTATCTCAGCAAGACGCAAATTCCGTATGTCTTCTTCATTGTAAAGCAACACACCAGTTTGGTGTACTGGTATTTTTACACGGTTAACATCTCATGGCTTCAACTCGCCTCAAATTTTCTTGACAAGCCTCACAAATCATCTGAATTTCTCAGTGTTGTGGTCTTTCTCAAATCAAAAGCAAATTGTGGGGTTTAGGAGTAGAAGGCTTCTGCAGTGTTTGTATGGGTTTACTTTGTCTGTTGTTGTTGGTATCCTCCAATCCTCCAATTCTGTCCTTGCCGGGTTCAAACATTTTTTTTGGGGAGATTTGACGACAATACAAATTTTAACGATAGCCAGTGATTTCTGAGACACACAACTCTGTCTGTCTCTCTGTCTCTCTGTCTCTCTCTCTCTCTCTCGCTCTCTCTCTCTCTCTCTCTCTCTCTCTCTCTCTCTCTCTCTCTCTCTCTCTCTCTCTCTCTCTCTGTCTCTCTCTCTCTCTCTCTCTCTGTCGCTGTCTCTCTTTGTCTCTCTCTCTGCTCATTTCCATGCTCCCGGCGTCTGAGGACCTCCTCCACCTCCGAGGATTCCGGGGGTCCGTTTCTTCCTTGACGGCCGGTCCTCCGTGGTGATTGGTATGAGATGATTGTATGAGATGCGTATGTGTGCAGGACACACACACGCGCGTGTCTCCTGCTCCAGGCCCTCACCGCAGACGCCTCTCTGGAGAAACCATGTCTCGCTGTCAAGGAGAAACCGAGAGCGTTTCAGACGAGCCCATAAGCATTCTCCGCTCAAAAAATTCCTCCAAAATTGCGTGATTCTGTTTTTAATTAGATACGATTCCCGCCATCCCCCCCCCCCAAGGTCCCGGCCGTCCGCCATTTTTCATTTCGGAATTTTGTCAGGAGTCGTCACAGGAGTATTTTTCTGCTGTTGTCCTGTCATCGGTTTAATTTGATCTGATTGACTAAATTGCAATCGTGGGAGGGGGGGGTGGGGGGTGCCCCTTGTTGGTGACTCATGAATACTTATATTTATACTCCATATTTCCCCCAGGAGAAACTTAATCAAGCATGTATCAATCGACTCTCTCTCTCTTTGTCTCTCTCTCGCTCTCTCTCTCTCCCTCCCCCTGACCTTGGCGTAACCGTGGAGATTAGTTGTCACGCACTTGTCAGCCCCTGCGTTCCTGTACACATGCTCTGTTTGGTCCTTGTGTGGGGTGTGAGGTGTGTGTGTGTGTGTGTGTGTGTGTGTGTGTGTGTGTGTGTGTGTGTGTGTGTGTGTGTGTGTGTGTGTGTGTGTGTGTGTGTGTGTGTGTGTGTGTGTGGTGGTGTCTGTCTCAAGCTCCCCCAGGTTCAATACTGTGATAGGTTGATGATGGCTGTGATAATCCTCCACCAGGAAGGCAATCAAAGCACCAGGTAGGGCAAGGAGCTGTCAACGTCGTCGCCCCGTCTGTACGGCTGTCTGCATGGAGTTAGCTCTGAGGAGTTAACCCTGTGGAGTTAGCTCTCAGTTAACTCTAAGTAAGCTCTGTGGAGTTAGGTCTGTGGTTGGTTTTGGTATGGAATTTTTGCATGGAACGGCTTCGTAGCTCAACCCGCTTGTAGCGTGGCACGCTAACCACACCAGCATAAATATCTATTTTATTCTAATCAAACAATAATAAAAATAGGTATTTAGATGACTTGTATGCTTTCAATGTTGTCAGATAGGTTTCCTCTCCTCGTTTATAGTTCTTTTTTTAGGCTGCAGTGGAGGACAGTGGTGTGACATGATGTTTGATATATATATATGTATATATATATATATATATACTGTATATATATGAGCAATCGGGTGTTTTCCTGGAGGGCCAGTGGGGCGGAGCCTTGGGCCAGATGTCTGCGGGTGAGATGCTCGTTCCATTGTTTTACCAGTCAGTGGTCGCAAGTGTCCTTTTTTATGCAGCAGTCTGCTGGGGAGGTGGCATGACAGACAAGGACGCCAGGGGGCTGGACAAGCTGGTCAAAAAGCAAGATGCAGGCCATCATGGACAATGTCAGCCACCCTCTCTACCACGCCCTGGCAGGGCAGAGCAGCAGACGACTCATCTCTCTGCGCTCGCGCACGGAGCGGCACAGGAGATCCTTCATCCCCACGGCCATAAGACTACAACACCTCGGTCTAGGGCAAGGGCTCATCCCCCTTCCTCGCTTCTGCTTCTGCTTCTGTGATACACTACCCGGGACAATGTGCAATTCATTATTTATTATAATTAATTTTAACTTGACCTGATAGAATGTACGTCTATTGTCTGTCCTTTTATTTATTGTCAACTGTATTGTTGTTTTTTTACTTGAGCTATGGGATACCTAGAATTTCCCCAAGGGGATAAATAAAGTATCTATCTATCTATCTATACAGGTCACACGGCGACACACAAGATGGATGTGGTTCCTCGAGGTGCGCAGTCACGGCCACGCCCTCCTCGTCGGCGACCTTCGCTCCGGGGGCAGACCAACTTCCTAATCCCTCCCCCCGACCCCATTCCCCCCCCACCGCCCCACCGCCCCCCGATCCACACATCCTGCTCCTCCTCCGGTCCTCTCCTTTAGCTCCTGAGCGTGGGCCCCCTGCTCCTCCTAATGAGGAGATGCCGTGCTGACTGTAATCCGAGGAGCCGCTGTGACCCGTCTTCCGTGTGTGACCCGTCGCCGTGGCGACAGATTGTGGGCCGCTTCCCAGTCTGTTTACCGTACAGGAAGCGCACAACCTCCTGTTTAGCACTGCGTACAGGTGTGTGTGTGTGTGTGTGTACATGCGTGTGTGTGTGTGTGTGTGTGTGTGTGTGTATGTGTGTGTGTGTGTGCATGAGCGTATTTGTGTATGTGTGTGTGTACGTACATGTGTGTGTACTGTATGTGTGTGCGTGAGTATTTCTGTTTTTGTGTGTGTATATGTGTTTATAAGTGGGTGTCATCTGTCTGTGTGTGTGTGTGTGTTCTCTCAGCCAGAGGGAAGTAATTGGCTCCAGTTGAGAGGACAAGACAATAGTGCTGACACAAACACACACACGGCAATGGCCTACCATTGACAAAACACAGAGGGGGGGGGGGTGTTGCCCCCGGCATGGCCGTCTGTACCGGCACGCTGTTTCTTTATTTAGACTTACAGCAGACCCAGTTAACAATGTGGCCCAGTGTGTGTGTGTGTGTGTGTGTGTGTGTGTGTGTGCATGCGTGCGTGCGTGTGGGTCTGTCTGTCTGTCTGTGTGTGTGTCTCTCTATGCATGTGTGTGCATTCATGCATGTGAGCGTGCGTGTGTGTGTGTCCCACCCACCCCTCTGCCACCACCAATAATGCACGAGGACACGGGGAACAAACATGGATAGATCATTTGATCAATCAAAGAATACAGGCGTTTGATTTTGTCTGATTTCAGCTCTCATTGGATCTTAGAGGTTTGTTTTGGTGTTGGAGGTGCTTTGGCGTATGAAGTCTGGAAATAGACTTCGACGCTTCAAGGAAGGAAAAAAGCCAATAATGCAGCTGTCGAAAAGGAAGCCTTTCGTAAGGAGCGATTATCGAACGCACATATTGCCATGTGACCTTGGAGTCGCTCTGTGATTGGTTGACAATAATCGACATGTCTTCCCTCTCGTCGTCACCCTGTCCTGGTCGCTCTGGACAGGAAGTAGGTGGGCGTGGCCTGCTGCTGCTGCAGGAGTGACAATTTCACGGCTGCGCTCTACTGACCATCACACAGCTGCAAGCATGCACACACACAAACACACACACACACACACACACACACACACACACATATATACAGGGACACACGCACGCACACACAAACACACACACACACACACACACACACACACACACACACACACACACACACACACACACACACACACACACATATATACAGGGACACACGCACACAAACACAACACACACACACACCATTTATTTTTCCTCTCAGAAAAAAAAATACAATTCCACAATGCCTGTTATGAGGACACCGGGCGAATAAGGCCAGTGGCGGTACGGGCATTGTGGTGTCCCTTGGGTTGGGTTCTTAGCTCCTGTTTCGTATTCTCCTGAACTCTCCGTCTAGTCGTGCTCGGTCCTGCAGTCACCTGTAGTCACTCCGCTGCCAGACATTCATCTCTGAGAGAACACAGTTTGTTTATTACCTCGGCCTGACGCAGCTTGGAAAATACCAAATAGCAGATAGAAGAACGGCGGTTTGTCCTGCGCTGTGGCGTGGAAGACGATGAGGTGAACCCTTTCGGACGGGGGAGCTCAGAGCCATGTGACCCGAATGTGTTGGACAATAAGTACGCGCACGTGTGTTTACACTCCGCTAAGCGCTCGGACACGGCCGGGAAATCGGCCCGAAATGTCCGAGAGACTTGACAATAGGTCACCGATGGCCGATTTTCTTTTCTGCCTTTTTTGATTTACATTTAGTCCTGAATTTTATGTTGAATCAATTGACTGAGCACCAAAATCAAAGTGTGTGTGTCTGTGTCTGTGTCTGTCTCTGTTTGTGTATGTCCTGTCTGTCTGTCTGTGTGTGTGTGTGTGTGTGTGTGTGTGTGTGTGTGTGTGTGTGTGTGTGTGTGTGTGTGTGTGTGTGTGTGTGTGTGTGTGTGTGTGTGTGTGTAGTGCCATTGCAATGAAAATAACTCACTGTCTTCGTCATTATACTTTCTTAAGGCCAACATAATTGATTGTGTGGGTTTTTATCCAGATGTGTACTCTCCCCTTTTCAATTTACAGTTATGAAACCATATTTCTCCTGGATTACATTTGGGAAAGGCAGCCAAATGAACTTCATTGAAAATCCATCAAAAATCAATTATGTCTACATATGTGTGGGAGAATTACATCAAAATACCCCAAGATTGTTTTCGCAATTAAAGTACTGCAAGTCATAACCATAATTAACCATTCTATATGAAAACAGAACCTCAGCAAATTCCCAAACGAGCAATGAAGGTTTAGTTAATTAATTAATTCATTCAAAAACAGAACAGAACAGAGTCCATAGAAGGCAAAATAAACTAATCTAATTATAACCCAAATGTAACCTAATTAATGTAATATAATATAAT
>PIJE02001411.1:21944-24444 GCA_002895965.2 Coryphaenoides rupestris
TAATTAAAAGTATTTTAATTGAATACAACCAAATACATCCACACCTAAACTAGTCTAATCTAACCCGCTGTGAGATAATTTAATTGAACGTGATGTTTTTATATTAAGCCCATCTAATCTTAATCATAGTTTTCCCGAACGCACCATGGGCGCTGTGTCAGATCCATGATGTAATCCTCAGGGGTGGGGAGGGGGAGGGGGAGGGGTCAAATCTCTCTCCTCTCTCCTCCTCCCAGGATTGATTGACAGCTGCTCTTGATGTGCAGGCATCACACACACACACACACACACACACACACACACACACACACACACACACACACACACACACACACACACACACACACACACACACACACACACACACACACACACACACACACACACACACACACATAGAGAGAGACACACACACACACACACACACACACACACACACACACACATACACACACCACACACACACACACACACACACACACACACACACACACACACACACACACACACACACACACACACACACACACCTACAGGGACATACATACACACACACACACACAATCACACAGATACAGAGAGAGACACACACTCCATCTAATCCAGATCCACTACCTCTTAGGCACTCCCCGAGAGCAGAGAGAGAGAGAGAGAGAGAGAGAGAGAGAGAGAGAGAGAGAGAGAGAGAGAGGGGGGGGGGGGGGAGGGAGAGGGGGAGGGAGGGGGAGAACGAGTGAAGAAGTGAATGGAAGAACACAGAAGAGAGAGAGAGACACACACACAGAAGAGCGAATTCAGACTTGAAGTGTTTCCGTTGTGGTTTTCTCTAGCGAGTTCACACACACTTACACACACACACACACACACACACTCTCAAGCACACAAACGGACACACACACACACACTCACACACACACACACTCACACACTGATGTGCGTACTACGTAGAGACACCAAACATACTCAGGAAGCACTCTCTGTGGAAATGACTTTCAAATTGTTTCCTGGCGCAAAAAACTCTTTCACCGGAAGAAAAATAAACAGTGCACTTATCAGAATATCAGATAACCGAGTCAGAGATAGATTTCACTTAGAATCGCCGTGCGCGCCCAGAGAGCGTTTCAAAACAAGGGAGGTGCGGGAGATTTGCAATCTAGGCGTGTACGCCCGTGTACACAACAACCCATCGCTATTCAAATTCAAATTCAGCCATTTCTTTTTCCTTTTTACCCTTTTCTTTTTTTTAAACGATGTGTCTCGCGCGCGTGGGACGGGGATGTGCGGGGAAGTGGAGACGAGGAGCGTTTGTAAAATTGCCTCTCTCCATTTGGTCAATAAGGACAAGATGTTTATCGGCGAGGTCTGGTTGTTTTTTCCCCCCCCGTTCTAAGTGGGTTGTTTTGCCCCCGCGCCATCTGCCTCAATCAGATTTATCGGAAAAATACCGCCGTGTCGGAATAAGTTTGGACCCCCCCTTGTGTTCCACCTCAGACACAACAACAACAACAACAACAATAACATCAGCAAAGAATACAAAAATACAATTAGTAAATCGGTGCTTCAAACTGTTACGTAACCCTCCCTGAAACCTCTGTTAATGTTCGGGTGGCTGTCGGTGACATTGGCTAACCTCGTCTCATCAGAACGGATTAGCCTGCTTTATTTGCCGCGTGTAAACACAGCGAAACGCTGGCTAAGTGGTACACCGTCGGGAACAGCTAACAAGACAAATACGCCATTGACATATTCTGCATTGATGTATTTTTTAGACGGCTCCACATCTCCATGTTACCTTGCCGACGCGGGGATTTAATCTTGCAGACTCGCATAGTCGGTAAACTAAAATACCAACAATTTGTTCAAAGGCTGTGTAAATACTACAGTATTTCAGACAATAATCGACAAGCGGCTGGCACAGACAGCCTCCAGTAATTATACCGTTGTTTCGTGGAGAGTGTTTCCTAAACTTAAGGGTAGACACTCAGTCTGCCCTTCGCTGAACTTACCAGACTAGTTTGCGTCGTTTGCGTTTGTCAGGTATTCCATTATTTCACACAGGAGGATACCAAAGTGGGCTTTACCATGTGGTTATTTCATATAGACTATTGATTTATTTATTGGGCTACCTGAAACCATATTTCTCCTGGATTACATTTGGGAAAGGCAGCCAAATGAACTTCATTGAAAATCCATCAAAAATCAATTATGTCTACATACGTGTGGGAGAATTACATCAAAATACCCCAAGATTGTTTTCGCAATTAAAGTACTGCAAGTCATAACCATAATTAACCATTCTATATGAAAACAGAACCTCAGCAAATTCCCAAACGAGCAATGAAGGTTTAGTTAATTCATTCATTCATTCAAAAACAGAACAGAACAGAGTCCATAGAAGGCAAAATAAACTAATCTAATTATAACCCAAATGTAACCTAATTAATGTAATATAATATAATTAAAAGTATTTTAATTGAATACAACCAAATATATCCACACC
>PIJE02001411.1:29444-31944 GCA_002895965.2 Coryphaenoides rupestris
ACATAGCACCTGGGTTAAGAGAGTTATACCACATAGCACCTGGTTTAAAGAGAGTTATTACCACATAGCACCTGGTTTAAGAGAGTTATACCACATAGCACCTGGTTTAAGAGAGTTATACCACATAGCACCTGGTTTAAGAGAGTTAGTACCACAGTAGCACCTGGTTTTAAGAGAGTTATACCACATAGCACCTGGTTTTAGAGGAGTTATAGCCAGTAGCACCTGGTTTAAGAGAGTTATAACCACATAGCACTGGGTTTTAAGAGAGTTATCCCAACCTAGGCCACCTGGGTTTATAGAGAGTTATACCGACATGGCACCTGGTTTAAGAAGTGAGTTTAGTACCGACATAGCACGCTGGGTTTTAAGAAAAGAGTTGATACCACAGTAGCACCTGGGTTTAAGAGAGTTAACCACATAGCACCTGGTTTAACAGTGAGTTATACCAAATAGCACCTGGTTTTAAGAGAGTTATACCACATAGCACCTGGTTTAAGCAGTGAGGTTATACCACATATGCACGCTGGTTTAACAGTGAGTTATGCCAACATAGCACCTGTGTTTTAAGAGAGTTTATACCACGATAGCACCTGGGTTTAAGAGAGTTATACCACATAGCACCTGGTTTTAAGAGAGTTATACCACATAGCACCTTGGGTTTAAGAGAGTTATACCACATAGCACCTGGTTTGAAAGAGTAGTTATAACCACATTAGCACCCTGGTGTAAGAGGTTATACCACATAGCACCTGTTTAAGAGAGTTATACCACATAGCACCTGGTTTAAGAGAGTTATACCACATAGCACCTGGTTTAAGAGAGTTATACCACATAGCACCTGGGTTTAAAGAGAGTTTATACCACATAGCACCTGGTTTAAGAGAGTTATACCACATAGCACCTGGTTTAAGAGAGTTATACCACATAGCACCTGGTTAAGAGAGTTATACCACATAGCACCTGTTTAAGAGAGTTATACCACATAGCAACCTGGCTTAAGAGAGTTTATACCACATAGCACCTGGTTTAAGAGAGTTATACCACATAGCACCTGGTTTTAAGAGAGTTATACCACATAGCACCTGGTTTAAGAGAGTTATACCACATAGCACCTGGTTTAAGAGAGTTTATACCACATAGCACCTGGTTTAAGAGGAGTTATACCACATAGCACCTGGTTTAAGAGAGTTATACCACATAGCAACCTGGTTTAAGAGAGTTATACCACATAGCACCTGGTTTAAAGAGAGTTATACCACATAGCACCTGGTTTAAAGAGAGTTATACCACATAGCACCTGGTTTAAAGAGAGTTATACCACATAGCACCTGGTTAAGAGAGTTATACCACATAGCACCTGGTTTAAGAGAGTTATACCACATAGCACCTGGTTTAACAGTGAGTTATACCACATAGCACCTGGTTTAAGAGAGTTATACGACCATAGCACCTGGTTAAGAGAGTTTATACCACATAGCACCTGGTTTAAGAGAGTTATACCACATAGCACCTGGTTTAAGAGAGTTGTATACCACATAGCACCTGGTTTAAGAGAGTTATACCACAAGCACCTGGGTTTAAGAGAGGTTTATACCACAGTAGCACCTGGTTTAATGAAGAGTTCATACCACATAGCACCTGGTTTTAAGAGAGTCTATACCACATCAGCACCTGGTTAAGAGAGTTATACCACATAGCAACCTGGGTTTTAAGAGGTCATACCACCATCAGCACCTGTTTAAGTTATACCACATAGCACCTGGTTTAAGAGAGTTATACCACATAGCACCTGGTTTAAGAGAGTTATACCACATAGCACCTGGTTTAAGAGAGTTATACCACATAGCACCTGGTTTAAGAGAGTTATACCACATAGCACCTGGTTTAAGAGAGTTATACCACATAGCACCTGGTTTAAGAGAGTTATACCACATAGCACCTGGTTTAACAGTGAGTTATACCACATAGCACCTGGTTTAACAGTGAGTTATACCACATAGCACCTGGTTTAACAGTGAGTTATACCACATAGCACCTGGTTTAAGAGAGTTATACCACATAGCACCTGGTTTAAGAGAGTTATACCACATAGCACCTGGTTTAAGAGAGTTATACCACATAGCACCTGGTTTAAGAGAGTTATACCACATAGCACCTGGTTTAAGAGAGTTATACCACATAGCACCTGGTTTAAGAGAGTTATACCACATAGCACCTGGTTTAAGAGAGTTATACCACATAGCACCTGGTTTAAGAGAGTTATACCACATAGCACCTGGTTTAAGAGAGTTATACCACATAGCACCTGGTTTAAGAGAGTTATACCACATAGCACCTGGTTTAAGAGAGTTATACCACATAGCACCTGGTTTAAGAGAGTTATACCACATAGCACCTGGTTTAAGAGAGTTATACCACATAGCACCTGGTTTAAGAGAGTTATGCCACATAGCACCTGGTTTAAGAGAGTTATACGTATAAACGTATAAATAAAGTT
>PIJE02001411.1:36944-42184 GCA_002895965.2 Coryphaenoides rupestris
ATCATCCTCACTCTCAGTGCTCATTGCCTGATTGGTGGTTTGTAATGAAGCACCTAATTGTCTGTACACCTGACGGCCATGTTTGATCAATCACTTCAGCGGTGTGTGGTATTTTTGCCTTGAGATAGCAAAGAAGTGAAATGTTAAGATACTTTTACTTTTACATGTTAAGATCTTTATTAATCCTGGAAAATTTTCTTGTGCCATAGTTTGCTCAACAATAACAACAACATAACAATAAAAGCAATAGAATAATAAATGTAAAATGTATACGCCTAGTAGAAAAACAATACATCCAAGAAACATTTAGTAAAAACATACGTGAACTAGAATAGAAAAGAGAATGTTAGATGTATTTGTGTGTTTGAGGGGCTGAGGATTTGCTTATAGATGTAATCAAAAAAATCAGCTGTTGCTGGATTGATTGATTGTCTGAGGCCTTGATTTGACTTTTACAGACTCAAGGTTAAAAGGTTCAATATCCTTCGACCTGTCACATTAATGAGATCACTTTTGAATTGACCTTTTTTTTTCAGTGATTTATCGAAAAAAGAAAAATCATACATCCTTTAAACACTCTTTATTCACAGTAATAACGGTAGTATTTATTTAGTTAATTTGGTGTTGTGTGTTTCATGTTCACATCTAAGTGCTAAAGTGCCAGAATTACTCTAAAATTTATTTTTTTCGGGCCCTTTTCATTTAAAAATGAATCAATAATCTGCCCCTCATAAGAAAGCAGTTGGCTGTCCCTGAATGATGCGATGCAACGCCCTCAAACTAGTGTCTTGATTCTCTGCCTCAGTCAGACCACCCGTCCGCTCTCCCTCTCCTCCATCTTGTCAAGTCTGCTGCTACTGCTGCTGCGGTCTCCTTCTTCTTGTCCTCCGCCGTTCTCTCCATTCATGCATCTCTGCGTCGGTCTTCCCATAATACGGATGTGAGTTGGCAGCCGTCGTGTGGGTGAACGACGGCATCGGGTTGTTTGAGGTTGTGTGTGTGTGTGTGTGTGTGTGTGTGTGTGTTGTGTTTATGTTTTGTGCATTGTGTGTGTGGTGTTGTGTGTGTGTGTGTGTGTGTGTGTGTGTGTGAGATTGTGTTGGCAGGACCTTGAGACCTGTCACTGTCTCCCTTCTCAAATGAGGAGGCTGGCATCCCGCCCATACTTCATTTCTATAAGGAAACACACACACACCCACACACACACCCACACCCACACATAGACATGCAGACAGTCCTTGGAAAGTGACTAGGCTCAGTCCACAAAGTTAGGTGTGCATGGATGCGTGTGTGTGCATGTTCGTGTGTGTGCATGTGCGTGTGTGTGTGTGTGTGTGCGTGTGTGTGCGTGTGTGTGTGCGATGGTCCTGGCATGGTCAGCGTTACCCAGCCCTCGCTCCAGCCAGCTGGGTTGCCTTGGCTTGGTGCTATGTTTGTGAGCTCCCCTCTCTCCAGCGCCTCCTATTGTTAGTTAGTTAGTTAGTTAGTTAGTTAGTTAGTGAGATGGAGGCCTGGTCACCATGACCTCCGCCATCCATCTGGCTGGCATCCTCCTAATCAGTTTGGGCACGGCACACATCTGTTTTTAGTTGGCTTTCGGTTTTCTGTCGTGCAAAAACATTATTTGTGTTCTGTATTCGGATTTGGAGCGATAAGGGAATTACTATGGGTCTGCGGTAGAAAAGATTACGATTCAGTTCAGCTGGGTGTTGAAGCAACTGGTGTCGAATGTGTATTTTTGTTGTGATTGCAGCTACGTTGGTATAATATCTGTATTTGTCCACACACACTGCTGATTGATTGCGACATTTTTTGTTTTACGGAATCGAATGTCATTTCCGTAACTTGAGTGGCCCGAGCCGAGTCCAAGTGTGACGTGTTGGCTGTCGCCACAGTCTGCCAACACAGAGCTCCAGTTTGCATCACCTTCATCCGACATCGCACTGTGCCCCTTCCAGAACGAGAATCACAATCAGCTGTATTGCCTTAGCTTTTACAAACAAGGAATGTGCTTTTGTGAAAACAGAAGATTAAACAGAGTAATAGCATAACATTTCAAAAAATTCCAAAAATATATTTCAAGAATAAGCAATTAAAAGGTGCAATTTAAGGAAAACATGTGTGTTAATGTAACGCAATAGTGTCCATGGGGGGTGGGAGTCAGTGGGGTTAAACGTTAATATAACCTGTAGTATACTGTCCATAGTGGGGTGTGGGAGGAAAGCATTGAGGGAACCGCCAGGGAATATCTTACACCTCGTACAGTCTCTCTCTCTCTCTGTCTCCCTCTGTATGTCTCCCTCTCTCTCTCTTTCAAGATTTCATTCACGCTTCCAGACCCCGCTCTCCCACACTAGTCTCACGTAGGTCGCTGGTCTTTTCACCTCGCCGTCTTCGATTGTTAACATCTCCCGCCATCTTGGGTCCATTTTTGTTATTTATTTAATTAATCAAGTCTTCGTTTGGCCGTTGGGTGCTGATGGCACGGATCCATAAATGAGTGGAATGGCTGACAGTAATCGGGACGGAGGGAGAGAGAGAGAGAGAGAGAGAGACAGAGAGAGAAAGAGAGACTCCAAAATGTACAGTTACCTCCCACATTGATCCAGTAAAACCCCTGGTATCTGAGAAAAGTCGTCATTCTGGTGGTGTTTCAAATATTGTCTGACTTAAGTGCCTTTGGAACAGACAATGATGCCAATGGATGTTGATGGATAAAAGTGCCAAACGACAAATAATACCAAGCCCAGATCCAAGCACATCCGAGCAAGCATTATTACATCTAGATGAATGACATCGTGAAGGGAATATCCATGATCTCTTACCCTGGACTCTCTGTACAGCCTCCCTCCTTAACCCACTTCCATTAGCCTAACCTCTTCGATCTTTATCACTTACTTGTATGTTCAAATGTCGCCGCACTTAAAAATAGCACTGAGCCTCGTGCAGCATCTTATCTGAGCAATTATGACCGCTTGAAATGTGTTCTATGAACCTAGCATTGATGAAACGTATAATTTTGAAATCTTACTGTACCGACGATATGTTGTGATATATACAGTACTTTGTTTCACTTGCTTCCGACAAATGCACTTATTATATAAGTAGCTTTGGACAGAATGCTAAATGCTCTAAGTGCTAAACGTCAAGGTAAACCACAGCGCTTACAAATGATTTGATTCAGACACTTAGGCGAGATAAAGTTAATTCAGACACGTCATTCAGGAGCAGGTGTGGCTGAGAGCATCTCGGATTAAAGAGGGGAAAAGGAACTAAGATTGGAATAGCACAACCCAAATGCTAGCAAACGACATTCCAACTAGCGACGTACACCGAGGACATTCATTAAATACGCTGCCTCCGCCGCCGCGCCTCCCACCGCTCATGTTAAGCTAACGTGACATGTTCATTATGGGCGCTTTCGAGATAATGAAATAGGAACAATTAAGGGACACTTAAGTGACTCTTAGCAAGCCCGACCGGCACATAGCGGATAGCCGCGGTGTCGCTCTCGACTACAAAATGCACGCTGAGGTTAAAAAAAGCTAGCTGGCGGTAGCTGTCAAGTGATCCTCCCCACCGAGGCGTAAAGATACCGAAACGCTGTCTCTCTCTATTACCAACAATAACCGTAAATACTGTAACTCCTCTAATATTGGCCGGGGCCTTTATTTACTGAGCAGCAAAGAGCACCAGGCCTTTGTTGGAGGCAGGCTTATATTAGAGGCAGGCCTTTATTTCTTCAAATTAAACTCTCATGGACCTCATAATCCCTTCATTTCCTGACAACATTGTACATATTGGCACATAAAAACAAAATAAACAAAACAGTAAGATTCAGCTGCAAATAACATAAGGTAACAAAACAGCACCGCAGCCTCACGTAGGGAAAATACGGCCACTGTACAATAAAACAACCCTGAGGTAGGAATAAACTTTACAGTAATACGGTAACTGTCTCTTTAAAAGTCATGTCAAACTTTCGTCTGGTTGGCGCCATGTTTGTTTCTCTTCTCTGGTAGCTCTGTTTGTTTCTCTTCTCTGGTATCTCTGTGTTACGTAGACACGTTGTGTTGTCATGTTTGTTTCTCTTCTCTGGTATCTCTGTGTTACGTAGACATGTTGTGTTGTCATGTTTGTTTCTCTTCTCTGGTATCTCTGTGTTACGTAGACATGTTGTGTTGTCATGTTGTTTCTCTTCTCTGGTATCTCTGTGTTACGTAGACACGTTGTGTTGTCATGTTTGTTTCTCTTCTCTGGTATCTCTGTGTTACGTAGACACGTTGTGTTGTTTCTCTTCTCTGGTATCTCTGTGTTACGTAGACACGTTGTGTTGTGTTGTTTCTCTTCTCTGGTAGCTCTGTGTTACGTAGACACGTTGTGTTGTGGGACATTCAGGCTTGCACAGGTCATTCAAACTACCGTAGTTACATTAGAAGAAGAAGATCTTTGGTCCACACACATAGTGGTCCCACAACACACAGCGGGAAGTGGCGGCCGCCAAACACACACGCGCATGCAGGGAGGGTGGCCCGTGGAAATTTGTCCTCTGCATTTAACCCATGAAGAAATTAAAACATTGAAAATAAACAATTAAACGAGATATACAACATATAAGAGACACAATTGAAGATACGAAAAATCGTCTCCCAGGTAAGAATATGCAAAGCTCTACAATGAAAGAAAATTATTCAGAGGTGACATACCGTAAATACTCTAATAGTGGCCTGTATTCTATTAAAGGCCGGTCTCTCATAATGTCCGGGGGCGTGGTCAACACGGACAAATAAAGGCCGGCCTCCAATACAGGCCGGGTCAAAAAAACGATGAAAAAAATACGGTAAACTCCTGGTGCCTGTTTTACACCGGTAATGTGGGGCACGGTGGCACAGTGCTTGAACTGCTGCCTCACAGCAAGAAGGTCCTGGGATCGATTCCCGCCTGGGGCGCTGTTGACTCGGGGTGCCCAGGTGGGTGATCTCCCAGGTGGGTGATCTCCCAGCCTTTCTGTGTGGAGTTTGCATGTTCTCCCCGTGCTCCGCGGGGTCTCCTTACGGAGTAAAAGAACCCCAATAAAAAAAAAAACATGCGAAGAATCGCTTCTCCTGTCCAGTCCTTGACCAAGATGTGGATGTACAACCTGGAGCTGATGGTCCCCGGGCGCTGTCGAGAAGGCTGCCCACTGCTCCTGGCTGCCCCTGGGGACGCATTTCCACGGGCCAAACTCAGGATTTCCGCGG
>PIJE02001411.1:42292-64792 GCA_002895965.2 Coryphaenoides rupestris
GGTTTCTCTTCTCTGGTTGCTCTGTGTTACGTAGACACGTTGTGTTGTGTTGTCATGTTTGTTTCTCTTCTCTGGGTTCTCTGTGTTACGTAGACACTGTTTGTTTGTCATGTTTGTCTCTTCTTCCTGGTGCTCTGTGTTACGTAGACACTGTTGTGTTGTCATGTTTGTTTCTCTTCTCTGGTATCTCTGTGTTACGTAGACACGTTGTGTTGTGTTGTCATGTTTGTTTTCTCTTCTCTGGTATCTCTGTGTTACGTAGACACGTTGTGTTGTGTTGTCATGTTTGTTTCTCTTCTCTGGTAGCTCTGTGTTACGTAGACACGTTGTGTTGTGTTGTCATGTTTGTTTCTCTTCTCTGGTAGCTCTGTGTTACGTAGACACGTTGTGTTGTGTTGTCATGTTTGGTTTTCTCTTCTCTGGTAGCTCTGTGTTACGTAGACACGTTGTGTTGTGGGACATTCAGGCTTGCACAGGTCATTCAAACTGCCGTAGTTACATTACCGGTGTATAACAGGCACCAGGAGTTTACCGTATTAACCGTCATTTTTTTTCCTTCGTTTTTTGACCCGGCCTGTATTGGAGGCTGGCCTTTATTTGTCCGTGTTGACCACACCCCCGGACATTATGAGAGACCGGCCTTTAATGGAATACAGGGGGCCACTATTAGAGGACTTACGGTATGTCACCTCTGAATAATTTTCTTTCATTGTACAGCTTTGCATATTCTTACCTGGGAGACGATTTTTCGTATCTCAATTGTGTCTCTTATATGTTGTATATCTCGTTTAATCGTTTATTTTCAATGTTTTAATTTCTTCACTGTCCTTACTACCTCTGCTGCTGTGACAGCCAAGTTATCTTATGTTATCTTTCGTTAGTTAGTTAGTTATTTTAAGTAACGTCATCCTACCATACAAATGTACTTTCTATCTATGCCATATGTTACATTTTCATTGCTGAAAATGGGGGTGAAACATGTGTGAAGGCATTTGTTTACCTTGTCTGTGTTGATGGCGGTGGTCCACCAGGCCGCTGAGAACCACTCATTATAATTAGCTCCAGCTCTAATTATAGCCGTTATAATTAGCGTTGATGGCGACAGGTGTTCAAGATGGTCGAGGCGCACAATGCTGGACCGAAATATATGGTTCGTGATATACATGATTTATGCATTTTGCGGTATTATATTAATATTGCTATATCTACCGAGTTGCATTAATTTCTTTTACTAATATCCAAATAAACTTCAAGCCTGGACACTCACACCCTTTTGAAAAATGTCACTAGCAAAGTAGTCGTGCAGTGGCTTGACCAAAACTAAAAAATTCAGGAAGTCTGAGCAATCTTTTTGACTTTATGACTGTTGATTTTGAACATTCAGGCCAAATCTCTCCACATATATCGCTTTCTAACTCTTTTGAACGTAATGTAGTTGCTTTGGTTCGTAATTGTTTTGATAATCATGAGTACACCCACTAGCGGACACCCTCACATTTCTGCAAACATATACATGGCCCACTCAACTTAGCTCGCTTAACTTTAAAGTGGTCTTTGGCGACACCTATGGCAAAAATTGTAATTGCATCCGAACAGTGTTGCATAGTTGACGTCGGTCCGCTGACAATTGTTTTATTGTAATGCATGTAATGCATTTATTCTGGCAGAGACAGAAAAAACATTACGTCACTTCCGCTTACGCTCTCTGGTGGACATCAATGGCACTGATCATTGCTGGCTTGATGGAAAATGCATCACTGACTGCGCGCCGCGTTTTTAATCGCTACCCAGTCCGTAATATTACAAAAATACTGCAAATGTAAGGCTTCCATTCAGCGGACCATAGGCTCAGTCTCCATTGCGTTAACTCGCGCTAGATAGTGACTTTTATTTTACAAGAAATCTTCGATTACCACTTTTCTCCCGTTCATCAAGCTCTCCGCTGCATCCACCCACGTCGATGCAATGCACACACACACACACACACACACACACACACTACAGAATGAATAGCAAACCTAGCTATTGTCATTGCGAGTTGATTGTGCCGATATGGAGAGATGTGCGTTCAGCGCGAGGAGTATCTGAGAGACAGCAGGACAAGATGGACTGATGACTGATTCGCACTGGCACGAAACTACGCTCGGATAAACCACCATGCCACAAATAAAAGGAATGTAAATTGATGGCGAGAGAGAGAGCACAAAAGAGAGGGGGAGAGAGAGAGAGAGACTGTGGCCTTGTGCACACTTCCACTTTTAAATCAATTTGAGAACAATTACAGCTCCTTGAAATAACTGTGGAGCATAAGAAAGCGAACGGGTTGAGTTTTTGTATTTTAACCAGCAAATTAAGCTTTGATTTCAAAGGATAACTGCCTTTCAATAACCCAGTCGGTTGCTTTTGTCTTTTTTTTTTGTCGAACCGTGTCATCGAGCAAGTCACGTGCGCCATTACAATTTGATGTGAATGTAATATTTGATGTGAAAATGGAAACCCCAACTCGTATATCTTTAAGCATTACCGATTATTAATTCCGTTGCTTCAAGAGATACTAGGGTGCTTTGACATGCTTTACAACAAGTGGGTACTGATGTTTTTCCACTGCCTGTGTCTGTTCACAGCTTTTGCATACGTCAATTCCCTAATGGCCACTTAAAGGGGAGCTGTCGGGTTTGTCTGTTTTCTAATACTTTTCCATTTCGTGGAAAAGTGACGTCCGCAAGTGTCCGCGTTTTTTCTCAGAAACCCGAGTTGATCTAAAAGACTGTGATTGTACACATCATGAAGCAATACTCAGTGGTACTATAAAACAGCTGCTTAGTTTACCTAAGATGTTTTAAGTACCCTTAAAAACATCCCTGAGTATCTTTCTGCATATTTTCCTGTTTTATTTAATTGAAATTGTGTTTGTCTGTGAGTGAACCCCAGACACGGCGAATAGAAAACAATGGAGGCGTTGTCTGCAGTCGAAACGTTTCGGCGGGAGGGAAGGAAGGAAACGGCAACAATGGCCGCAGGCTGGCAAAGACACTCGCTCACAGGGACTCTCCCCGCACGCCTGACGCCATTGTGCTGCTTTAGCGGCACATAACTTTGTTATCGCAGCGTTTAGGAGTTTATTAACGATGAAACTCCATCGCCTCCCCAACCAGCCGCAGCCATAAAGGAGGAGAGTGGGAGGGAGAGGGAGAGGGAGAGAGAGAGAGAGATGGGGTGAGATGGATAAGGGAAGAGGGGTGAGGTAGGAGAGAGAGGGGGAGTGTCGGTGAGAGAGCAGGAAAAGAGAGAGAGAGAAAAGGACAAAGAGAACCCAAAGGAATGAAGAGAGTTTAATACTCCTTGCATCCAGAACAAACCTCGGCCGCCCGGCTAATGGCTAATGGTGATGGTGATATGGCAGCTGTGGCTGGCTGGGAGCTGGCCTTGTAAAGACAAGAGGCACTCTGAGCAAATTAACTGCTCAGGGAGCTTTCTGGCAGTGCACCGCGGAGAGAGACTGCATGCTCCCCACCACCTCTGTTTCGTTGGTCGGCTTTAGCCTCAGGTGGCGAGGGCAGAGGTCATTCCACATTATCCCTGACGTCCTCCTGTGCCATCGAGATCACTCACACACTGGTGCCATTGGACAGGACACCCAACCCCTCCATCCAGCCATTACACCTCTCCATCTATCCATCAATCCATCCATTAATCTGCATCTCTCAACCCATACAATATATCCCTCACCCATCCATCCATAAATCAATCCAATACTCGTGGCCTTGGTGTGATTATAATTTCTGACAGAGAGCAGAAAAGTGTTGAAGAGAACAAGCTAAATAAATATCCCCTCCCTCTCCACTCCCCTCCCCGATTTGTCAGAAGCGAAAGAGGCGGGAGCAAAAAGTGCCCATCGTGACAAAGTGTCACAGCGAGAGTGTCAACGTAACCATAGAAACTCCCAACAACTGAAGCCCCACGCCTGTTGGCGAGCTTCAGTCACGATACTTCTCAGCAGCATCTACAACGTGAAGCAGTGCCTGGACCTGGTAGTACTGTCGTAAGCATGGCTCCTGTCCAGTCAGTGTAACGCCATCACCACAGTCACTAATGAGTTAGAATCCCTTGTCTCCAGCACACAGGCGCCAAATTAACCTTGTCTCGCTTGCAGTGTGGTCGTTAACATTCACACAGAGAGAAGAACGTGTAAACAACAGACTGAAGGGGCAAACTTTTTTATTTCCTTCACTGATTCTTATATAAAAGGCGTGTTTGGTACCTGACACGTTTCGACTGCCAAGCCTGCAGTGTTCATCAGAGGTTTTGCCGAGGCTTGATGTGATTTATGCGGACATGGTTTTTTCTACCTGTTACCACGTAAATCTGCAGGAAGCTTCGCCAACATTTCTGATGGAGACCTCGGGCTTGGCAGTCCCAACAGTGGATCAGTATTTAAAAAAACAGCAGCAAATGCCCATACCACACGCCACATAAAATGTATTTTTCAGAGCTCCCCAACATCAGGACACAGGAAGGTGTTTATTGCAGAGTTTGTTGTAGACAGAGCAGGTGGCTAATGCTAGCTCTCTCTGGTTTAACCTGTGGGCGTTGATTAGCCAACACACCACAGGTGTGCAGCCTCACCCAACCCCAGACTCTAACTATCGGGGTCAGGTGAGTCTGCTTACGCCAGCCACCAAACACACACACACACACACACACAATCCACAGTCTTTATATAAGAAAGCAGTGCACTAACCCTGGAAACAAGTGTGCATGCCAATATCTTTCCACATTTTTTGCTGCATGACATGCGATGGCATCAGCCACTTGCACTTGTCTGTGGAGCAGGAGGCTGTCTCCCGTCTCAACACCAGCTTCAATGGAAAACAGAGCTGCCCCCACACGAGATACAGAATTCTGACAAGCTGTGAATAGAATAGAAATGTCTATATTAACCACAAATGGAGAATTATACTTTGCACAGTTCATCTGTGGATTTGTGCATTGGTGATTGGTAAAACAAGAGCACAATAACATTTTAATCGGGATTAATAGTGACACAAAAAACATGCTATGCAATTGCTATGAGCTGCAATGACTTCTCAGTCTTGCATCGCAATGATCAACGTCTTTAGTGGTTTCACTGGATCTTTGTGTTTGGTGGCTGGCTTAAATAGCCTCACCTGGCCCAGTTAGAGTTTGGGGGGGGGCTACAGCCTTACCTGGTCCAGTGGGTGGGGCTATAACAAACCTGTGGTGCATTGGATAATCAGTACACCACAGGTTGAGTCAGCCATCGGCACACACACTCAGGAAGAGCGCTAGCATGCTAGAAAGTGTATCATCTGTTCTGTCCATGTCACACGTCATGTTTCCATTCATGTCACGTCTTCAATCTTTGCAATAAACCGGACCTTTCAACACCACTACATACCTGTGTCCTTGGAGGAGCTCCAGAGGTGAGGCCCACCAAACACACTCCTACAAATTATGAACCGTAATGTTAACGTTGAGAGGTGTGAACCTTGTCACAGAGGCCTTGGACCCAACCACCGCTAGCAAAGCAGTTGTATGCCTACATATACGTTTCTATGCTTTCATTTATTTTGTTGAGCAGAAGGATGTCTGGAGGACAACATTGCTTGCATCTTATGCCTCGATAGCAGCCAAGTCTTTCAGTTCATTTGAAAGATCGTTCATCTTATATAACATAAGGATCATGGATCCAAAATATCTTGTTATTTTGTGTTTATACCTCTCTCTGGTAATATTGTCTAAGCTAGCATACCAAGTGAACATTCTGCTGTTCACTTTCTGCCCTCCATCTGGATTTCGCCTGTCATCGGAATCACATGACCGCAAACAACTTCTCATTTCCTACTGAGACTGTCACAGTTAACTCAAAACGGATATTCTGACAGCGCAGTTGGCTGTCATTTCTAACAAATTAAAATTTTTGTCTTGACCCTCAAATGCAATTAATGTCATTAAACATTAAACTTAAGATGTAGCAGACAAAAATATGAAAGACCTTTAAGGTTCCTGATATCCCTGTTCAAGACAATCATACTGTATGTTGTATGACAAAATTGAGCTTTCGAAGAGATCGCTTTACAGCCGGTGAGTTTTATTTACCCAAATGCTTTAAAAAAACTAAATGTCTTTCTCTAAATTCATCATTTTTTCTTAGAGGGCGGCTGGGGATGGTTTTTTCGTAGAGTCTGTGTGCCGCGACTTTCAATTTCATTTATCTTCTTCCAATGCTTGTATTAGCGTGAAAATGGTGTCGGTTTAAGGGACAGATTCGTATTTTTCTGCTCAGTGAGGAGAAAATCTGTTCCAGGTGGAAGACATGCACGAACGGAGAGGTAGATGGATAGATGGAGAGAGACGGATGGGAGAAAGAAGGATGGATGGTTGGATGGTCAGAGAATTGAGCGGTGGGTGGCGGGGGACCGACTGAATGGATGGATGAATAGGGAGGAGAAAGGCTAGACCGTTCCAAAAAGTGGTGGATGGAGGAGGACAGGATGATGGTGGTGCAGGTATACAGATACAAGAGATGGGGGTGAAGAGGTGTTCTGTTGAGTAACCTGATTCAAGGAGGTAAAGCTGTTTTTTGGATTAATGCTATTTCATTCACCCGTCTGCCTCCATATCTGTCCATCTGTTTTTCTCCCCAACTCTCCGTTTCATTCTGTCCATCAGTCGAAATAGGAAAGTCTGTTGATGGCCAGATGGTCTACCAGGAGTCCCAACAATGCTGCAGGTGGAGGTCATAGTCCCCGAACAGCGGCAAAATAATAAGCAAAACAAAAAACCCAAAGCCCTGTGTGAAATACACTCTGACATCTAATTTACGGCACCACAATGGAAAGCATCCTCATGTAATGTTATTTATTGTATTTATGTCCTCTTCAACCTGTTTACATTTTATTTTTCTACCCCCCCCCCCCTTAGTTCGACGCAACGGGGAGTTTTCAGCTGCCAGACGTTTGGTTTACAACCACCTAGCTAGCTAACTCACTGTTCCATCCATCTTTCTTTTTTCTCCTTTTAAAAAAAACTAATGTAGACATAAACACAGTCTAGGGGTAAACAAGTTGATGTTGGCGGATGACAAATGGGATGTGAAAACATTGGTGCGCCGCATGGAGCGGTAACACTGAGATATTGCGTTCCTAAAAGGTAACATCCCCGCCATGCTCACACTCTCACTTTCCCGCCTTTATGAACGACGTTTGAAGCCCCAAAACAGAAAATGGGAGGAATGTTTGTTTCACCTTTCAGAAGTTTTTGCGCAGGGCTTTAGATGGAAGGGATTTTTTTTTTCTGTCAAATATTTTGTGTTTTATGCTGGAAATATGGCAACATTGGTTAGAAGTTGGAGAGGAATATCAATGTATTTACACACTATGTGCACTTACTGATAGGCCTGACTGAGTTTTCAATATTGATATGAACCTTTTTTATCTTTATCCTACTTATCTTTATTTTATAATTGGATTCATCAGTTGTCTAGGTATTTAGTTATAGTTTAAATTATTTTATTGTCACTTCACAATTTACAGTTGTGAAGCAGTGAGTATAAGCAGTGAGTGAAAAACTTTTTGTGCAAAACGCCCGACAGCCGACAGTAATTATAAAAGAATACAAAATAGAAATAGAACTATGAATATAAATTCTCTGTAAAATAAGTAAATGAAATATAAAATGAAATGGAATATACAGCAAAAATATCCAGGTGAGCAATACACATATAAATCAATGTACGGCACCCTAGCTAGATCGACTGAGTGAAAAATGTATTTTTGAAGTTGAAGTGCCATCCACATGAATTCATTTCAATGCTTAAAGGTACTATAAGTAAGAATCAGTCAGGGGTGTAAAAAGTACCCAGAAATTATACTTAAGTGAAAGTATGGGTACCGTCTCAAAATCTTACTCAAGTAAAAGTCAGAGTATCTGGCTAAAAACATACTTGAGTAAAAGTAAAAAAGTTTCTACTTTTAAATGTACTTAAGTACTAAAAAGTAAAAGTAAAAACTCTTTTTTATTGCAAGGGATAGACCAGGGGTCTCAAACTCATTCCATCGTGGGCCAAGTTTTCATTTTAACTACACATTGCACCAGGTGAGTTAGTTGAAGAGGTGAGCCAATGAGTGAAATCATCAGCTGGTGTTTAGGCAAGGCTGGAATGAAACCAAGCATACACTCGGCCCACAATGGAATGTGTTGTGCGATAGACAATGCTGAAATTAAAGAACAGAGGACACTTTTTTGCATTAAAATGATTTAATGCACTTCTCCATCGAATTTGAAAAAACATGTCAAGGTAAACTAACATGGACGGCATTCACATCACAGCATCCAGTTGTGAAGTTGGCCAAACTACAGCCTTGGAAAAAATAAAGGGTTTAGTTCTTTTTTTTATTTTTATACGTGGGTTCGACATTGCACATCCTAAGGTTGTCTACTGTCTATTCTTCTGATAGCGGGTGTTGAATCAAAGATCTCCGCTGTCTAGTCTTGCACAAGGACCAATCAGCATGGGTGTGGGCGGGTTCATCTTCCATTGATGGGATTTGATTGGCTGTTTTTAAATAAAGTGCGGCCGCAGGATTAATAACGTTAACGTTCGGCCAGAGAAACAAATATACTAATTAAAATTGTTGTTCCTGCGAGATTTGTACTTTGTACTTTGTAGGTCTGCATTTTAAATGTAAGGAGTAAAAAGTATGTTTTTTTTCTCTGAAATGTAATTGAGTAAAAGTACAAGTATACAAACCTAATAATACTCGAGTAAAGTACAAATCCCCAAAAACAGTACTTAAGTATTGTAACGAAGTACAATTACTCAAGTACTTTACACCCCTGGAATCAGTGCATTCAGAGCTCCGTGGCTTAAGACAATAACAATCAGAAACTAATGTTAGTTCTAATCATAATTAAACCTTGTACATTTAAAAAAGCTATGAAATATACAGTATATATATTTTTAATTATCCACGCTTACATGTCACTTCATGTCACTTCAGCTGTTCTACGCAACAGAGAGAGTCGGGGAAGCTCTCATGTTTTAACTTCAACTACAACCTGCTAGAACTAACATTAGTTTAGATTGTTATTGTCTCAACCCACGGAGCTCAGAATGCACTGATTCTTAATTATAGTATCTTTAATCATGCTCACCAGCAAAACTTGTGGTTTTTTTTGCTACATGTGTACAATACTCGCTGGCTAGCTCTCGCTAGTGCTCTACTTGGCGTGCTAAAAGGGTTTACGCACCCCCCCCCACCAAGCATCTCCCAGAGCATTCACAACGGTTTAAAATCAAAGCAGGAAAACATGACCCAGAACGTTCACACCTGCCCGACGGAACAAGTAGCTCGCTGCTGAGCTGCACGCGGAGCTAAACGAAACCGTTAGACATGCTTTTAATGCTTTTTTAAATGCTGCGACTGATTAGAATGTTACATATAGTGCCGCTGAGTCGTGCTATAAACTGCCAATACTTACTATTGTTTTATATTGCAACACACAGATGATTCGTAATTGTTAAGACGGCTTAAAGACATTCTCTCGTCGGCTACTACTGCTGGGGAATGATAATTACGTATGAGGATTGAATAAACAACTTTTTAATGTCGTACAACCTAGAAGTGATCCAGGATTTTGATCGTAATGTTCTGTTGTAGCTCAAATGTTGTTTACAAGCAGGTTGTATGAAAGGAGAAACGGTTCCAGTCTAAATATTGCGGCTGTGTTTTTGGAATCCTAACCAAACACACTTGAAATCACACAGAATAAAATTAGAAATTCTTCTGCCGTGTGGTCGTGCTGTGTCCATATTACTAATGGCGGTTGCTTCGGATCTCTGGGCACCTTGGTCTGAACAACACTGCACTCTAACAGGGGTACTGGCGGTGCAGTACCCCTGCCAGTTACTGATTGTTCAATATTTTTTGTTATTTACTTACTTTACTTAAGCTTATTCTTGATGTATCTGCCTTTCTACCTTTTGTCTCTGACTAAAACAACATGGAGTGAAAGAATAGAAAATGCGAGGTATGTTTTTGTTCTATTTTTGCATGGCTTGTCTGAAAATTGCCATCTGAAGAAAAAAAATTCCATCTGAAAATTGCCTTTTTTCATTTCGATTCTTCTGCCTTACGCAAATACCACGCTGATGAAAAACTGAATAATATTCATACAAGTTATGAGTTCATAAAACACAAGTCATTGTCCCACTGAGAATCACACAGAGGTTGATTAAACTATTTCAAAGCCACCCCATGCATATATCTACATACATACTGTATGTACATCTGATGGCTTTAATGTATCAGGGTAGGAACTTTTTGTAACAAGGGCTCTTTTTGCTCCCATGTAATTATGCTTTGGTGGCATTTTCGATGTTTCCCAGGACAATGTTACTCATTTAAAATGTTTGGAAATACCTGATTCTTCTTCTATGTTGCATGACAAACCAGACCATATTCAATTCAAATCACCCCAATGAAAACTGCATCTGCATCCGCTTTCACCCTCTTTTTAAAAGCTCCTACCATCCCAATTTTGAGAGCAGTCATCCATTTCTTTTTTAGGGGCAAAATGCCCTGAGGACCCGTTAGATAAATGACTTTGGATTAAATATGGATGAGGGTCACACCTTCTCATCGGTGCACTGTCTCTTTGTGCCTCTGTGTTGTTTTTGTAGTCTAACCTAACCATGGGAAATCCATACACACACACACACACACACACACACACACACACACACACACACACAGAGATACTTGTTGGACCTTTTAACACTTTAAACGTGTTTTAAAAGCGTGACTCACAGCTGGATGACTTCACACTTAAAAGTGGTTACATTTAGCCTTAAAAGCGAAACGTTGTCGAACAGAGCATGGTTTTGATCACGTACTCAAACCCAGTGGTTTAAGTACTTATTTTACACAAACAGCAAATACTGTATAAAAGCAATGAATCCAGAGGAGGAAAACAGTTTGATTTAGATTAACCGCTGGGACTGCTGATGTATTCCTACATCTGTCACACTCGCACGAGAATGTGTGTGATGATTGCATTTGATTAGCCTATAAATAAAATGTTCAGTGACTTTTTTATGATCAATGCACGCATACGCACACACACGCACATGCAGCGGTACACTGTGTTATGACTTATTTTAATGTCAAATAAATATACGTACGCATAACAACATGTCAAGGTAAAATAAAATAAATATACTTTCCTACTTACCTTGATCATTCAGTCGCAAATCCAAGATGTCGCGCTTTGTTTGTGTCTTACAGGAAGACATCTCTTACTTAAAATAAGACAAACGCTGTTATACAAAAAATATAAATAAATATATATATAGTATATATATATAAATAGGTCAGTGCAGGGGCTTGTCGAGATAAATAATTAGACACTGAGGTGTCCGGCAGGGGCGGGGATTCACAGGACCAGAGAGGCGAGAATATACATCACTGCTGTCTAATATGCTAATTCATACAAATGTGATTTTGCTGTCTGCAGGGGGAGGCGGGCCCTAGCCGGCCTGTCAATCATTTAGTGGGCTAAAGTGGGACAGGATCGGCCCATGGCGATGGGGGGGGGGGGGGGGGCTGTGTTGGGGAGTTTGTTGTTGTTGATGCCAATGACATTGGACTGACACACACAACAGATAAAGTATCTGTGGGGGGGTGGTGTGGTGGGGGACCCCCGGCAGTCGCCAGTGTGCCCACATCTCCACGCTGTCTGACTGGAGTGGGGAGGGAGGGAGGGAGGGAGGAGGTTAGCAGCAAGTTTGTCCTCCATTTTGTATATTTTTGGGGGCTTTTCTCATTCCACAGCCATGCAGCAAACACACACACACACACACACACACACACACACACACACACACACACACACACTTGGGCATAGGAAAACACACACACTGCAACTGCACACACACACACTACACACTGAACAACAAACTCTCCTTGGCAATACCGACTCCCATGTTAACACACACACACACACACACACACACACACACATGCACAGGCAACAACACGTTCCAACAGAGAAATAAACCAAGTGAGGTTCATTGTGGCCGCTTGTCGTCGCCGCTTTTGTCCCAATTTGCGGCGTCGCAAGTCGGCTGTGAGCCCCGCCTGCAGCGCTGCGGCCTCTGTCCTCCGCTAATAGCTCCGTCAGGTCACTCTCGTGTGTGTGTGTGTGTGTGTGTGTGTGTGTGTGTGTGTGTGTGTGTGTTTTTAGCTGCAAGGCAAAGGCTTGACATCTTCTCTTCTTGACGTGTGACTCGATTGCACACACAACACACACACACACGCATGCACACACTCTAATTTGCATAAACAACCAGCACACGGACAGGCACATGGCGAGCACATACATGCACACCTCTTCAAATATGAATCCTTTAGTTTAACTTCATATACCAGTGATCAATGATTTATATTGAGAAATGCCTCATCCTAATCAGGACAGACATTAGAGAACATTGGAATAAGTTAATATATAATAACCTTATGGTACTCTCTCTGTCTCGCTCTCTCTCTGTGGCATACCAGCTAGACTCATTTCTTATACTTATTAAGAATTAGAGTTTATTTGGAGTGTTATTTTATTGTATTTTTGACCATTGATGTTCTTATTGTGTTATATTATTTATGCAATCTTTGACTTTTGTTGCGCTTTGCCAGACGTAAATGTGCATTTGTACTTTGGAAATGTACGTTTCCCGTGCCAAAAAAACATTTGAATTGAGCTGTGAGAGAAAGATATATTTATATTTCGCTTGTTCTCATTCTCTCTCTCATTCTCTCTCTCTCTCGCTCTCTCTCTCTCTTCATATCTCTCTGTCTCTCTCTCTCTCTTTCTCTCTCTCTTTATCGATCTCTCTCTGCTTTCTCTCCGTCTTTAAAATGCTTTACTCGCAAACAAGTCACGATTAATAAACTCAACTTTAAAAAAAGTAATTTCTTCGTATACGTTTACTCAGAGAAGATGGATCGCTCTCTCTCTCACCCCCCCATCCCATTCGATGGAACATGGGTAACCAGGCAACAGGATTGGCTGCCGTGGGAACGGTGGCATGATGATGCAGGGTCCTGGTGGACCTCATGTGACCACACTGTTAGTATCTGCTCGCCTCTGTCTGTCAGGCACACACACACACACACACACACACACACACACACACACACACACACACGCACACACAGCTGGTGTTAATCTTCATCTTCATCATCATCTCCCTCCACTCCCTCCTCATCCAGGACCTCCTGCTAGTAATAGATGTGTGTGTGTGTGTGTGTGTGTAATGTGTGTTGTGTGTGTGTGTGTGTGTGTGTGTGTGTGTGTGTGTGTGTGTGTGTTTTTAGCTGCAAGGCAAAGGCTTGACATCTTCTCTTCTTGACGTGTGACTCGATTGCACACACACACACACACACACGCATGCACACACTCTAATTTGCATAAACAACCAGCACACGGACAGGCACATGGCGAGCACATACATGCACACCTCTTCAAATATGAATCCTTTAGTTTAACTTCATATACCAGTGATCAATGATTTATATTGAGAAATGCCTCATCCTAATCAGGACAGACATTAGAGAACATTGGAATAAGTTAATATATAATAACCTTATGGTACTCTCTCTGTCTCGCTCTCTCTCTGTGGCATACCAGCTAGACTCATTTCTTATACTTATTAAGAATTAGAGTTTATTTGGAGTGTTATTTTATTGTATTTTTGACCATTGATGTTCTTATTGTGTTATATTATTTATGCAATCTTTGACTTTTGTTGCGCTTTGCCAGACGTAAATGTGCATTTGTACTTTGGAAATGTACGTTTTCCCGTGCCAAAAACATTTGAATTGAGCTGTGAGAGAAAGATATATTATATTTCGCTTGTTCTCATTCTCTCTCTCATTCTCTCTCTCTCTCGCTCTCTCTCTCTCTTCATATCTCTCTGTCTCTCTCTCTCTCTTTCTCTCTCTCTTTATCGATCTCTCTCTGCTTTCTCTCCGTCTTTAAAATGCTTTACTCGCAAACAAGTCACGATTTAATAACTCAACTTTAAAAAAAGTAATTTCTTCGTATACGTTTACTCAGAGAAGATGGATCGCTCTCTCTCTCACCCCCCCATCCCATTCGATGGAACATGGGTAACCAGGCAACAGGATTGGCTGCCGTGGGAACGGTGGCATGATGATGCAGGGTCCTGGTGGACCTCATGTGACCACACTGTTAGTATCTGCTCGCCTCTGTCTGTCAGGCACACACACACACACACACACACACACACACACACACACGCACACACAGCTGGTGTTAATCTTCATCTTCATCATCATCTCCCTCCACTCCCTCCTCATCCAGGACCTCCTGCTAGTAATATCATCTCTCTCTCTTTCTCTCTCATCTCTCCATCTCTGTCTCTCTCTCCATCTCTCTCTCTCTCTCTCTCTCTCTCTCTCTCTCTCTCTCTCCTCGCCTCTCTCTCTCTCTCCATCTCTGTCTCTGTCTTTCGCTCTCTCTTTCTCACTCTCAGTCACCAGTCACACCCTCCTCACTCTTTCTCCCACCTCCCTTTCACTCTCTTCCCCCTTTTCTCCCTGACCCTCCCTCTCTCCCACTCACTCTCTCTCCCTTCCTCCCCACTAATCCAACTCCTCCTCTCCATCCTCCCCCTCCTCCTCCTCCCATGTATTAGTACTCCCTGTATCTGTGTTGTCCTGTGTACTGATATTGCCTCTCATGCCTGCCTCATCCCCGCTTTTCAAGGGTCCTTACCGACCACCGGCAGGTAATCCTTCCCTCCCTCCCTCCCTCCCCCAACACACACACACACACACACAGTGAATTTCTATTTCCCTGCTCATATCTAAACTTCAGAGGACACAAATTGGGTGCAAAGAAGAAGAAGGAGGAAGAGGAAGGTGTGTGTGTGCACGCACGCGTCAGTTGTGCAATAGCGATGGGGGGTTGGGGGGGGGGTGGCAAAACAAAATGGCCGTGAGTCTGTCAGTGTGCAGTGTTGTGGTCGAGCTGTGGGCAGGCTTGCGTTCATGCGGTCTGAGGTTAATGTGTTTACAAGGCTTGCCTGTCTGTTCCTTCCCGTCTAAGTCCCCGCAATCCATGCAGGTACTTAAGGGCTTACAGCCGCTAGCTGGCTAGCGGCATGGCCCGACGGAGCCTACAAAGATGTCCGCTGCTCAGAAATAGCAAATCTCATTGGCCCACCTGTGTGGGGTAATCACATCAGAAAAATGAGATATATTCTTCTGCACTTTTTGTGTATTATAATTTTTAATGTTTGATCTGTTTTTCACTCTGTGACACCAACGTGCCTCATCTGGGAACACAGAGAAGTACATAGTATCTTATGTACTTCTCTGTCAAATCTTTTGGGAGTGTCAAAACAATGCAGGCGGCAGTAGCTCAGGAGGTAAGAACAGTTGTCTGGCAACAGGAAGGTTGCTGGTTCGATCCCCGGGCTCCTCCTAGCTAAGTGTCGAGGTGTCCCTGAGCAAGACACCACCTAAGCCTAACTGCTCCTGACGTGTTGGTTGTTACCTTGCATGGTTGACACCGCGTCGGTGTATGAATGGGTGAATGTGAGGCAATACTGTAAAGAGCTTTGGATAAAAGCGCAATATAAATGCAATCCATTTACCAATGCAGAGGAACACATGCCTCAAGTAACGTGCGTTCATAGCTATAAACACACAACTCTCTGTGTCTAAACATACTCAGGTTCATATTAGACGAATATCAGGCTCTCATCTCTCGAGAAACGCTACTAGCTGTGATCTGTATCTGGTTCCCTGTCGGGTGCCGATTTGCGGCAAGTTCCGTTCTCTGTGGTAATTCTCGCAATATTCCATCACTCATTGGGCACATGCACCTGCTGGCATGCGGATTATTAACTTACGTGTGAAAACAAAGCCTCCGTTGTGCACTTAAACTTCATACTGCACCTATAGTCTGGTGCCTGTGAGATCAAATCTTAATACGTCGTCTAGCTAGTCGCTTCAGACTTGGGGATAGAACATGAACTCCCCTATGTGGTGTTGTCCCACCCATCCAAGGACTCTGTCAAAAACAGACAGCTTCATAATATCTGACTGTGTTGCCGGAGCCGCTTTCATGCAGATCTGTGTCCCACGGCGTCCACACATAACTTTCAATTTGTTTTTGTTTTTGCAGCTTCCCCAAGAATCCATGTAGGAGATAAACAAAAATTGAAATCTTTAATAAACAAGGGACAGGGTATTGAGTTTTTTGGGGGGGTTTTGGTTAGCGGTTTGCTCACATGGAGGGTAAGGCTATCAGAAATAGAGTTGGGACTGTTGTCTGACACTCGCTGTTTTATTGAAAACTCTTGCTGGACCGCTAGACTTAGAGAGACGGTGCTGATATCAGTCGAACAGCGGGCAAAATGATGACATATCTTCTTGCACAGACACTCACTGTCTCTCTCGAAAGACCGGATGAATAATCTCTGTGCTGCTGTCTGGCTTTGTATTGGTTTCTTGGGCAACATTTCCATATTCTACGATGTTTTCGTTGTTTAGATTTGTTTACAGTTAGTTTTTTTCCGTAATGTAACTTTTATTACTCTTTCGCAGTTTTGAAGGAAAAATCTGTTTTGATGACAGTTTTGATGCAAAAAGCGGCTATTAAGGAACGACGTCCTGTCGGTGACGTGTGGAGAGCGCTAACGTGTCAAAACGCCACGCAACACGCAATCAGCAGCGCGGTCGTTTAATCACCCGTGTGTCAAATCGCACTCGACACGTCGACGTGGAATGCCACAGCCCTTAAACGCACTTATTGGCGGGAATACGAGTGCTGTGATTATCATAGAGAAGCTTGTCAGGGTTGGAAGAGACGGGGAAAAATTACGGTAGAAAAGACTTCGTTATGTTGGAAAACCCAGAATGTTTTTCTAGTACGCTCTGACGCCAAGAAGCCAGAGGAAGCCAATCTTGTTTTGGCCCACATTTTTAGGTCTTGACATACAGAAAAATAAGAACAATTGTTCTTCTGCCGTACACGCTTCATCTGCTGAAAAAGAAAATCTGAAATATAGCTATTTCATATCAAACTCAACACAAAGTCTGGGACTGAGTGACTCACTGTTCTCAGAGTTGACTCCGCCCACTGCTCATTTGACACCCCCGGGTGCCAGATATGAAACAAATTGGCAAACACAGCGTGCTGTGGAAGCCATGGAAGCAGGCAAACAAACCGGATCAACTGACATTGTTATATATTCCAGCCTACCTAAAAAGCCCTGCTAAAACACGGCTACATCTTGGAGTTGCATTTGAAGACGACTTGGAGCCCAGAAGGACTTAAAGATGGATCCTGAGTATACATTAGTTGATAAACTTACAGTAGAATACACACAGTACTAGAGCTCGTCTCATGTAATGTGTCGTCTTGCGCTTGTGTGCGTGCGCTACTGCAGTATTCTTTTTTGTTCTAATAACAAAGAAATCAATTCCCCATTTGAGTTTCCACAATTTTCCTGTCAGTGAAGAAATACATGCCCGTTGGGTGGAGGGCGATCAAAAGAGGTGAGGGGTTCTACATTCTGTAAACACTTTTGAAACTTATTTTGTGCTGAATAAAACATTAAACTTAAAAAAAGGTAATAAGATAAATATGTGTGTGGGTGGGGGGGGAACAATTAATAAAATGATTCCATAGTCCACAGTGGCTCAAAGCATAATCTAAATACAAGGTTGAAGGCAGTTGCTTGCACACATACATTTAATAAATCTTCACTAGTAGCATGGCACATAGGCAGGCCCCCACAGGCCCCCACAGGCCCCTACTGACCTGCGCATAAAATGGCAAGCTGCACTTGCATGTAGAAGCCCCGTGGAGCATTTCTTCTCCGGGCCGAGGCGTCCCCTGCCTCCACCATCTTCACATCGTACCTCTGGCTTCCTCCAGAGAGTCTTTACCCTTAAGGAGAGGGCATTTGATCTCCGGCAGTTCAAAACTCCATCAGGGCCTGCTGACAGGGCCTGCTGACGGGCAGGGGCTCAGTTGCACGTACAACTCTGTGCCCCTGTGGCCGACTGCATATCTACAGTCAGCAGCATAAGTATAAAACACACAGTGCAGGTGTAAGCACACACAATCCCACTAGTAGTAATGCAAATGAGTGAATAAATGATGCACAGAATAAACAGCTGGAGGTATGATATGAATCCGGTGTGTACACTAGGGGTGTGGAAATTTCTCGATTCTAAGATGCATCGCGATGCGGACATGTACGATTCTGCATCGATGCAGTGACAGAACATAATCGATTATAGCCTACTAACGTTGATGTAAAAAAAAAACGCTGGCAGCGGCTACTTTTCAATGCAAACCCTATGAAGTTCAGCGCTTTTGGTCGCTCTGCTCCCAGTGCTCTGAGTTGAAAATAGTTCAACTTTTGGAGAAGCGCCGCGCTCATCAATGTCACGTCTCTCTTGTCAGCCAATCAAAATTGAGAAGGGGGCGGGACATACGATATCAACATTGTCAACAATGGCGGAGGAGAACCTTATACAGGCCGTCATGGACAACCCAGTTGTACTACACACAAAAATCTTTTCGAAGGCAACCACTCATGTGGAGAGCTGCTGCCAATGCCAGGGACGCGATGCCTCTCCATTGTTTCAAATTAATTTATAATCAAAATAGACGGGATACGCTAGTGCAGGCCTGGCCAACCCGCCGGCTCTTTGTCTGGTTTCATTGCGCTCTTACGTTCATATCGAATTTTGTGTTTTTGTTATGGCTGTCAAAGTTAACGCGTTATCAACAGATGTTGCGCCAAGGATGCGCAAATGACGCTACCGTGAGGCGCGTGACGGGCTCTGAGTCAGCGTCTCTGGGGCGGGGGGGTCCGTTAATTTCGCGTTCTGATGGGGGGGGGGTCCGTTAATTTCGCGATTCTGAGGGGGGGGGGGTCCGTTATTTGCGTTCTGATGGGGGGTGGTCCGTTAATTCGCCGGTTCTGATGGGGGGGTGGGGTCTGTTAATTTGCGGTTTCTCGATGGGGGGGGTGGGGGTCTGTTAAATCGTCGTTCTGAATGGGGGGTGGGGGTCCCGTTAATTCGCGGTTCTGATGGGGGGGGTGGGGGTCCGTTAATTCACGGTTCTGGATGGGGGGGGGGGATCCGTAATATTGCGGTTCTGGATGGGGTGGGGGTCCGTTAATTTGCGGTTCTGATGGGGGGGGTGGGGGTCTGTTAATTCGCGGTTCTGATGGGGGGGGTGCTCCGTTGATTCGGCGCACCCCCTGAATTAACAAGATAAGACTATGAAAATGTTATTGCCCTGGCAGTGGCTTACAAAATATTGTTGGTGTGGTGTGAGAGGAGAGGATGGGGGAGAGTGTTCATTGTTGTGGTGGTGATGTGGCTCTTTGCCAGTAACACAGTAAAAACCCCTGCGCTAGTGTGACGTCGGAAGTTATTGAGCTGCATCGAGATGCATCGTCGAATCGTGGACAGCTGAATCGTAATCGAATCAAATCATGAGGCCAGTGAAGATTCACAGCTCTAGTGTACACTGTACTCAGTCAGATATGTGCAGTGTGGACAGTAGTATAAAACTATGTATTTATGTTCATAGTGCACAGTTGTCTTTATTCAGAAATCAGATAATAATTAATATTCCGCTTGATGTTTACCTACCTTAGGTTAACATCATAACAACCTATAGGTGAGATGGGGTACCTCGTGGGCTACATAGTGAACTTTTGTATTAGGTGTCGGGGGTATGTGGAGTGTGTGTGGGTTGGTGGCTGGTTTAAGCAGCCTCACCAGGCCCGAGTTAGAGTCTGGGTTGGGGCCAGGCCGCCCACTAACCTGTGGTGCATTGACTAATCAATGGACACATCTTAAACCAGCCATCACCACACACACTAACACGCTAGCATTCTCCATCTGCTCTGTCTACAACCCAAAGTCCAACTCGGCAATAAACCGGTTTTCACAGGCCTGTGTCCTGTGGTCCAAGGACTCCAGATAAGCCACTTTACTGGCGTGTAGCAGGGGTCAACTGTTACAACCATAATACTAAATTCTAATCATAATAATGTGCATGATAGGCATGAGCCCGCATGACCGCATGACCTTCCCTCGCCAGCGATGCATGAACATCCAGTCGTCTCCACAGGTGCTGGCTGCTAACTAGCACCCACGGCGATTGGGTCGACAGCTCCACTGGCTGGGGTTCACGCCTGCCTTCAAAAAGACTAAATCGCACCGTGTGTGTGTAACAGTACGAGACCGACTTTCCCACTGTGTAAATACTAGCAGGCTTTGGTACTTTTAGAAGTTCTAATAGCCGCCCCATCAACTCCTTGAAACGGGTCGAAATAATCAAATACGTCCCCGTAACTTTCTACTCACATTATGACTGACGACAGATGGGACAATATAGAACCATCTGTTTCGGTTTCAGCTGCCATTTTGAACCATTTCATGTGTTTGTCCTTTTAGATGCTAGCTAACTAACGAGAGATACACAAATCTGCTGACGGAGTTAGCTACGGAAGTTGACAGTGAGTTTTGTGGTCATCGGCTGGCGGAAATTTATTAAAAGGGGGCTGAGACATTATGAAATCGTCTCTCCGCCATGTTTGCTAGAAACTAATGCTGGAGACCGTACAGCTCTCAGATCAGCTCTGCTATTGGTTGCTGGTTGCTGCTTCAGTGCCGCTTGAGGCTTGAACAGGCTGTGTAACAGGGGCTGATGATTACAAACTGTTAACGAGAGATATTTGTTGACACAGTAACCAGTGATGGATGCCATGGCTGGAGCTGTATGGGTGTTGTCTTATGCAAAATAACATTATAACATTTAACACTTATACACAGACAGGCAGATAGACTGACTGACTGACTGACTCAATATGGCGAGTGAATAGGTTCTTTATTCTTACTAGAATAACTAACAATGCCATCGAAGCGCACGATACATTAACGTCAGAAGCGTCGGCATCATCTTTTACTGCATCCACTCACCAGACACACACACACACACATACACACACACACTCTCTTGAACCCTCTCTCGCTCTCTCTCTCTCTTACACATACACACTCGCTCGCACGCCATACATTTACAGAGCACGTAGCGGCAATAAGAGTGAGACGTATGGATATTTGATAAGGCCTGTGCCTCTCCACAGGTACGGTAGGTAATTGAGGCCATCATGCGGCAGATTGCGGAGTTCCTCCAGGTAATTAGATCAGATAGCTCGGCGATCGCCCGTCTCGTTATGCGCGTGGACCTGGGAGGCGCAGGTTAACACGGCTGTCCAACCTCATCGCACAACCGACTCACTCAGTCAGACAGGCTCTTGGCCCGCTCTCTCTGACTCTTCATCCTCCTCCTCCTCCTTTTCACTCTCCTCATCATTACCGTACTCTTCCTACTCTTCATCATACACTTAATCATCCTCCTCCTCCTCCTTTTTCTCTTCCTGCTTCTATTCCAATTCCTCCTCATACCTTCTCCTCATCATCACCTTCCTTCTACTCTCGCTCTTCCTTATCTCCCTCTTCCTCCTCCTCCTCCTATTCCTTCTATCCTTCCTCCAACTCACCTTATTTTCTCCTCTGTCTATTTCTTCTCATCTTCCTCCTCCCCCCCCCTCCTCCTCCTTCATCCTCCTCCTCCTCCTCCTCCTCCTCTCACACTTCCGGATCAATAGATTTGCTCCACCTCTCGTAGTCTCTGCTTTCAAAGAGGCTGTCTCGCAAACCGTAACCTGCAGGTGGCTATATTTGGAATCGTATCGACTGCAATGAAACATATTTTCATTGCGTATTTATTTGTGTAATCCTATTAACAGATATAAATATACGTCAATGTGTTTATTTTTTGTCTCTTTTGTGGTATCTTTTTAATCGGCTGATATAAAACGGCTCATTTAGCAAAATGATTGTCGCTTTGGTATCTCATCCATACAGGTAATTTTATTTATCCTTGTTCGGCATCTTTTCTCTATTATTTTGTCTAGTCTTTCCAATCTGTTCTGGGATAGACCATACTAGTTAAAACAGCACTATAATTAAACCTTAAACCTTTTAGGGTTACATGTAATTACACGGCGTCTCCACAACACCTTGTCAAGAAGCGAGGAGATTAAGGCCTATTCTGCCGTGACAAGACGTTTCCATTTTTCTACCGCATAAGAAGCGCATCAATCAGCAGAATGGAGGATCGAGGAATCCATCTGTCCAGCGGAACTATGGGGCCCTCACCTGATAGGCCACCCAGGTTCCCGTGGCGCCCATGGAATTGGTGACCCTGAGGTTGAGGCGTTTTGACAGAAGGAGACACTTAGCTGTCTCCCCCGGCCGATTGAATCACACGTGTGACCGCCCTAACGATGCGTTTGGGGTGACTTCATGCAGGTCGGCTCTCTCGCGTGTCCGCAGAGCGAGCGCGCAC
>PIJE02001411.1:69792-74792 GCA_002895965.2 Coryphaenoides rupestris
TGGTTTCCCGCCCGCAGGGGCTGATCATGACCGTTCAGTCGGATATTGGCCTCCGTGTGAACCTCCTCGGTTATGTGATGTCTTGCCGCTCAGGACTCACAACCAATAACTTTGCTTGCGAAAAAAAAAAAGGTTGCAAGCATTGATGTTTGTTTGTCTGTAATGGCCAATGGATATCTGCAGTGTCCCAACAGTTCAATGTCTGAACTCCCCTCTATTAAAATTCAATGTGAGGTTGTGTGGAGTCTTCCACAGTAAGTTTTAACACCCACACTTACAGCCTGGTTGCACTGTCACAAACAAAACCGCCAATGGCCAACAAAGGTCCATCATGTTGCTCTTGCTCAGGAGGTGTAATTGAATGAGTGACAAGTGTGATCCCTGGTAAGCCTCTCTCCCTATGCAGTCATTCTGGCTGTGTGGTGTGAACGATCCCAAAACAGTGGTTGCCAGTTTGACCCCCCCCCATGTAGTCGTGTTGTGGTGTCAGAGAACCGGCGTTCTGTGCAATCACCTGAAAAATGAATGACGCACCAATCTCGGATCCAGCAGTACTATATGCGAGAGCAGAACGTCTGGGGGGGAGATTGCACGGAGCCTGGAAACTAGAAACTGCAAGGGGCGGAGTTACGCATTGTTTCGTGTTTAAACTTTAGATATTAATCTAAAGTCTGATTTGTGAAACTAGGGTTCATATCATCCATTGGATGATGTCATAACCAGCAAAGTAAACATACATTCACACAAAACGCACCAGAGAGCATTAGGGTTTAGAGTTTCTGTAAGTGGAAGAATATTTGATTGGAATATAATTGCTCAGTGTGTTCTTGGCTCATGCCTACTCATGGACGCATACAGAGAAATCAGGTTTGGTGGGGACTGATGTTAGGACGAGTGCACCAATTGCTGTTTCCCAAGACCGGCCTAAATACCCAGCAACAACTACGATTCTGGAAAGTGCTCTAATGTAGCATATGGCCAGCGCATTCTGCCTCAAGAGTGTTGATAATTTCCGACTGTTAAGTTAATAACCTGTCATCATTTTTTAGGTGTATGAATAAATACATTCAATTTGGTGCATGCTTTTATCCAAAGTTGCTTGAGATACCTTGAGTGCACAGAGTTGAAAAACCATTGAAGCCCATAACCCCGTGCACACCTGGGCTGTGGAGGAACCTTCTATTGATTATTAGTGCAGCGTTTCCCAGTTGAATGAAAAGCCAGAAAAAGAAAACCTTGATGGAGCGCTGAGGAGACACAGCGCTGATGGCTACGGTGGAGCTGAGCGGCTACCCTGGCAGCGTGAATACCATACCAATTGAGCTAGACAGCGCCATAGCAGAGCTAGACAATTTTGTGAATTTATTTCGTTTTTGCAAACAAACAGCACTGCACCCCGAGCCAGAATTAAGAATCCCTCCGATGTGTTGTCTTTTCAAGGTTTATTCTTTCACCAACTGTTGACGTCATTTCATTTGGGTTTGTGGAGCCCATTTGAGGGTGAGAGAAATGACTAATGACTATACTTAATTTTTCTAAAACGTTACGACTCCTTTTCAGCCAGTATATGGGAATGAATGGCATTGAGAGATTTGTATCCACCATGGCAGCCCATGGACCTTGAATGCGCTCTTCAAAAATGAGTGGGTGCAAGATTGAAGACAATGAAAACACACATTCTGCTCTGATGTACCAGGGCTGGATTCACAGACAATAGGACGGATTCAAGGTTCAAGGTTGGACAGAATGAAGAAACTTAGACAAAAGGACGTACAGAGTTGTCCTTCAAGCTCCTCATAGATTCCTGAATTAATGATGAAATGATTATTATTCATCCCTCATTTAGAATCTTTCTAGCGATGTGTATATCAATAAAACAAAATGTAAGCTTATAAAATCATTCAAATTCAGTTTGCAAATACGACAAAATAACATAAAAACTGGTACTGGTACTTGGAGAAGTCTTCCTTTCTCTCTCTGGCAGTTCCTCTTGTTGGTCTGGCTTCACCCCCCATACACACACACACGCACACACACACACACACACGCACACACACACACATACACACACATACACACACACACACACACACACACACACACCTTATTGATTGTGTTGGAGCCAACATGCCCTAAGCCTCACTGCATCTCAACCCCTACAAATACTCTCCCTCCTTCACGCACACACACAAATCCCGTGCACACACACACTCTTGCACACATAACCTCCCAGCATTGTATACAGATGCATGAATGCACTATATGACATCAGTCAGTGTACAGCAATTATTGGAATGAAACAGTTTTATAAGAGAGAGCAAAACATAAAGTGAGAGAGAGAGAGATGGAGAGAGAGAGAGAGAGAGAGAGAGCGGTAGAGATACAGTTGCCTGTAGATGGCAGAAGAGTTCTTTAAGGAAAATCTTGGACGGATCTTGGTACCATGCACACGCACACGCATGCACACACACACATCGGCCACAACGTGCGCACACACACACACACACACATCCGCCACAACGCGCGCACACACACACACACATACACACACACACACACACACACACCCACACACCCACCTGGGCACATGAACACTCTTCAATTAAAACGCAAGACATGCACGGACCACTCAGTCATTTGGCTGACACATACATGCACACTCAACGTACAGACACACACACACACACACACACACACACACACACACACACACACACACACCCCTGTCGCATTTACCCCCTCCCCCTACCTTCTATCACTGGAGATGGTGGGTCTGGTCCAGTGGGACTGGTGGTGAATGGAATTCGTCATTCACGCAACAGTCCTGGAATACCACAGCATTTGAGTCGTGTGTTGAAGAGGTCATGTCTCTGTGATTTGCATAGTCATTGTGATTTGATATCTTATATTTCTCCAGGACTCTCCTTCTTGAACACCAAGCCTACTTTAATGATGGTAAATCTCACATATAGATGGGAGGAACGTGTATTTTTGACTCAAGGGTTGTAGGTATAGCCTGCTTGTCCTTTGTGCGATCATTCTTTCAGGGACTTTACTCACAATAGAGAGACAATGGCCGCATTAAGAGGGTTAATGGTTGAACACACGATCAAATAAAAACAATTAGCAATGAACTAAGTACGCGAAAACAAAACGAGCGAGTTCAAATTGGGAGTGGAAGAATTGTTACTCGCCTCTATCACCTGCCATCGTTAACATGGACAGGTTTCAAGTTTAGTTTATGTGTTTTAATTGAATGGAGATTCTTAAAAGTAAATGTCTGAGTTCATCTGGAACGTAAAAGACTCAGTAAAAGAGTAAGACTCCAGCCAGGCTCCGTGGATCGAACCAGGGAAACAAGAAACGCCTATAATGCACCACTTTCACCCGAGAAGACAAATCTGCACATTCATTCATCAACGAGAGAAGTGAAACAAAGCGATTAAAGTGATTCTCCTCATCTCCTCATTTGTCATACTTTTTTCCTCCCACCGTGGGTTATTGAACATCAAACATCGTTTTCCTAATCAAACAATAATCAATTAATCCTAAAAAAAAGAAAGAAAAGAAAGAAAGAAAGAAAAGGAGCACACATAGGCCTATAGAAGGAAGTATTGATGACTCGTATGTTATCACCCTTCGCAGGAAGACAGACAGACAGACAGACAGACAGACAGACAGGTGGACTATCTGGTGGACAGCTCCGGTTGGGTCGGTTGCGGCGCGCGGCACGTGTCTCGTACGAAGTTGACGTGTCGCGCGTGTGTGTGTGTGTGTGAGCGCGCGTGTGTGCGTCTCCTCGCGCCAACCCGCAGCCACCGCGAGCGCGGCGCTAGCCACCTTGGCCCGTTGACGTCGTCGGCGTCGTCGTTGCGTTGCTGCTGCTGCCGCCGCCGCTGCTGCCGTTGCTTTTTGGCGCCGAAACGAAAGAAGCGCCTTGCCGTGCCGTGACGTGACGTGACGTGACGTCCACCCACCACCAGTGCGTCTCGAGCTCGAGCCGCGCGCACGGTTTGGGCACGTCGTCGACTCGTCGCCGAACCAACCGGCGAACCAACCGGCGAAACCGGCGACCCGCGAAGGAGACGTCCGTAAGACGCAGTGAGCGGACGTACCGAGCGACACCAAACCACTTTTTTTCGGACAGTTGCTATCTCTATTTTATTTCCGCGGCGAATTGGCGCGAAAATTACGTCTTGTGGCGTATACTGAGGTGTGAGTTCAAACCGTAACTGACGACAACGGGCGACTTGTGCTTTTATTTTATTGTATTTTATTTAATTTCATTTAATTTCATTTTTTGCTGGGGAACCTCCGTCCAACCAGGGTGGGTGGTGGGTTGGGGTGGGTGGTTGGGTGGAGGGGGGGGGGGGAGGAGAATATGGGAAGATGCTTCAGTTGAAACCCTGCGAGTGGCTTTAAGAGCGCACCGCCGCCACCACCACCAGCAGCAGCAGCAGCAGCAGCACCAACACCAGCAGCAGCAGCAGCACCGGTCCTCTCCACCGCCGCGGTGCTCACAACCCGCCCGTACGACGAAGACGACGACGACGATGGAGGGAACCGAGAGGAGGAGGACGGCGGGCTGTGATGGTGTCTTCTAACAGACTGCGGACTGCGGACGATACGATACAGTTGACTTTTCTTCTTGCTTCTTGAGAGAGGGAAGTTGTCGCGGACGAATCGTCACCCGTCAATCATCACCCATCACCCATCAATCAACAATTGTGTTGTGATGAGACTCTGAGACGCTCTCGACGTCTCCGTTCTGCGTTACTTTTTTGAAAGCCGGGACCGTTTCTCCACATCAGTAGACCTCATAACCCGAGGAGGAGGGGTGATTTGTGTGGGCTTTATTTTATTTTTATTGTATTTATTTTTTTGGGGGGGTGGGTGGTTGGTGGGGGAGGAAGGGGGGGGCAATGCAGTCACGCAGAATGACATTTTGGGGAGATCTTTGCTCTCCGGTGTCCCGCTAAACCGGTATACGGGGACCACGA
>PIJE02001411.1:79792-87811 GCA_002895965.2 Coryphaenoides rupestris
TCTCTCTCTCCTTCTCTCCATGTCTGTGTCTCTCTCTCTCTCACTCTCACTCTTTCTCTCTCTCTTTCTGTCTCTATCGGGGTAGAAGCCTTGCTGCTGTTGTATACTATATCTCTCCCATGCACTCTCTCCCTATCCCTCTCTCTCTCTCTTTCTCTCTCTCACTCTTTGCTGCTGTGTTCTCTGTCTCTCTCTCTTTCCTCTCGCACATTCTCTGTTCGATGCTGCGTATTCTGTCTCTCTCTCTCTCACTTTCTCTCTCTGTTTTCTTCTGTGTACTCTAACTCTCTCTCTCTCTTTCTCCCCTCTCTCTGTTTGCTGCTGCGTACTCTCTCTCTCTCTCTCTCTCTCTCTCTCTCTCTCTCTCTCTCTCTCTCTCTCTCTCTCTCTCTATCTCTATCTCTATCTCTGCTCTCTCTTAGTTTGCTGCTGTGTACTCTATGTCTCTCTATCTTCCTCCCCCCCCTCTCTCTCTCTCTCTCTCTCTCTGTCTTCCTAAATCTCCCCTGACTGTCTGAGTGGACAAAACACACACACATCTACAACGTGAGGAGAACGCATTAAAGACCGGGGGTGGGGGGGGGGGGGGGGTGAAGGGATGTCAGGGGCTAGACTAGCATGAGAGAGAGAGAGAGAGAGAGAGAGAGAAATGACATGAAAAAAGGGAGAGAAAAGGAGGAGGAGATGAATGGGTTGCATGGGAGGGAATGAAAGAGGGGGACGCAAACAGGTGGAGGGAGAGAGAGAGATGAGAGACAGAGAGAGATTGAGAGACAGAGAGATGAGAGACAGAGAGAGAGAGAGATGGAGATAGAGAGATGAGAGAGAATGATGGAATAACATGTCTAAACAATGGATATTATATGACGGCCCCTCTAGGCTTTTGGATAATAGTCATGACTTGTTGACTTAAATCTAAAATGAAACAATCATCATTATCGTCACCATTATCATAATTGCTTAATTGGGGCTGCATGGTCGTTGCCTGCAGATGAATAGATGGAGGCTGGAGATGGAGTCGAAGGGGAGGAGCGAAACGTTGGTGAAAAATGTGTTTCGACCTAGAAGCCACACCAAAAAACATCTATTGGGATGGAGCCTGGTAGAACAGTTCTATTCATCATTTCTTTAACAATTTGTGCAGCAAAATAAATCATCAGATTTGCCTGTAGTCCTTAATCTGGCTTGATTTGCAGACATTTGCTCCAGTACTTTGGCGAGGTGTGAAGGACAAGGCACTCTCTGCCAGCTGTGGTAAAGCCAAACAACATTACCAGAAAAATACTCTGGCACGAATTTATCCTGGTTTGGTCTGGTTTGGTTTGGTCTGATCTGGTTTAGTTTGGTCTGGCCTGATCTGGTTCGGTCTTGTCTGGTCTAAGTCTTGTCTGATCTGGTTTGGTCTGGTCTGGTCTAAGTCTTGTCTGATCTGGTTTGGTCTGGTCTGGTCTAAGTCTAGTCTGATCTGGTTTAGTCTGGTCTGGTCTAAGTCGGGGCAGACCCAGAACCCGCTGGAGAGATTATATATCTCGTCTGGCCTGGGAACGCCTCGGGATCCCCCAGGAGGAACTAGAGAGCGTGGCTGGGGAGAAGGAAGCCTGGGGGGCCCTGCTTAGCCGTCTGCCGCTGCGACCCGGCCCCGGATAAGCGGACGCAAATGGATGGATGGATGGATGGTCTAAGTCTTGTCTGATCTGGTTTGGTCTGGTCTGGTCTCAGTCTTGTCTGATCTGGTTTGGTCTGATCTGGTGTGGCCTCATCTGGTTTAGTCTGGTTTGGTCTTGTCTGGTCTGGTTTGGTTTAGTTTGGTCTGGTTTAGTCTGGTCTGGTTTTGTTCGGTTTAGTTTGGTCTGATCTGATCTGGTCGGCTCTGATCTGGTTTGGTCTGCTTTTGCTTGCTCTGATCTAATCTCATCTGATCTATTTTGGTCTGATCTTGTTTAAACTTTTGTAATCTTTTTTGATCTGTTTTGATCTGGTCTGATCTGATCTGGTCTAAACTAATTTGGTCTGATCTGGTCTGGTCTGATCTGATCTGGTCTGATTTGGTCTGATCTGATCTGGTCTGATCTGATTTGGTCTGATCTTACTTGGGCTGGTCTAATCTTGTCTGATCTATTCTGGTTTGATCTTTTCTGATCTGGTCTGATTGGGTCTCGTCTGATCCATGAGAGGGAGAGGGAGACGGATGGAGAGCTGACGTTGTCTGCGAGTCTGAACTTTTAGTGGAGCTGATGGGATCAACGTAGGGCTCTTGTGGAGCGATGTTTTTAGCTAGCTGAACTTTTGACCTTTTGGCGGACGTGCTATTCATGAGTGACATGTGCGTCTGTTAGCCTGTTGGGGGGAAACGTGAGGACAACAACATGTGTGGTCCTCAACGTTTGTTGGAAGTTAAACTGCCATTTTGTTTCCAATTTTTTATTTTGTTGAATAGGGGAAAGTACCCTGTGTGGCAGTGCTTACTAGATATGTACACATTTTTTTAAGTACTTAGAAGGCAATCTTTGTAGCATCCATAAGTTGTGATTCAAGGTTACATACACACACACACACACGCACACACACACAAAATATATAGCACATCAGAAGATGCATGCTCCCCCCACACACTCATACACACCACACACACACACACACAACCACACACACACACACACACACACACACACACACACACACACACACACACACTCCGTGGCCTTGATCATATAAATGCTTTGGAGTCTGACAGTGAGAGAGGGAAGGAGGTGCAGGAGTTGAGGGCGTGTGCTGCATTAGAAGTTTCTGCTGATTCATAAATAACACCTGGCCACTGATATTAAATGGCCTTTGTGCTCCTCCCTCACCCCCTTATCCTCCTTCTCCCCCCTGTCCTCCTCTCTCCCTCCTGTCCTCTCTCCTCCCCGTCCTCCTCCCTCCCCCCCTCTCCTTCTCTCCCCCCCTCCTCTCTCCCCTCCTTCCTCCTCTTCCCCCTTCCTCCTCTCTCCCCCTCTTCTTCCTCTCTCCCCCTCTCTCCCTCTCTCCCCCTGTCTCCTTCTCCCCCCTCCTCTCCTCCCTATCTTCTTCTCTCCCCTTGTCCTCCTCCTCCCTCCCCCATTCTTCCTCTCTCTCCCGCCTCTCCTCCTCTTCCCCCTTCCTCCTCTTTCCTCCCCTCCTCCTCTCTCTCTCCCCCTGTCCTCCTCTCTCCCCCCCTCTCCTCTCCCCCCCTTTCCTCTCCTTCCCCCTGTCTTCCTCTCTCCCTCATGTTCCTCTCTCCCCCCTTTCCTCCTCCCTCCCCCACCTGTCTTTCTCTCTCTCTCTTCTCCTCTCTCCCCCCTGTCCCCCTCTCTCTCCCCTTGTCCCTCTCTCCCCCCTGTCTCCTCTCTCTCCCCTCCTCTCTCCTTGTCCTCCTCTCTCTCCCCTGCCCTCTCTCTCCCTTCCCTCTCTCCCCTCCTCTCTCTCCTCCTCCTTCCTCCTCTCTCTGCCCCTCCCTCTCTCCTGTCCTCCTCTCTCTCCCCATCTCCTCTCTCCCCCTCCCTCTCTCCCCCTGTCCTCCTCTCTCTCCCCCTGTCCCTCACTCCCCCTGTCCTCTTCTCCCTACATGAAGTTACTCACCCAAATTCCTCAGATTGTACTAATTCTCTCACATTAATCCTTTTAAACATTCACTCAGTTGTGTATTCCTCGCCTCCGTGACTTCTCTCCTTCCTCTCCTCTCCTCTTCCCACCTCTCCTCACCTATTCTCCTATCCTCCTGTCCTTTCTTCTCTTTCTCTTTCTCTTTCTCTTTCTCTTTCTCTTTCTCTTTCTCTTTCTCTTTCTCTTTCTCTTACTCTCTCTTTCTCTCTTCTCTTCTCTTCTGCTATTCTCCTTTCCTCTGCTATTCTCCTCTCGTCCTCTCTACCTCTACTCCTCTCCTCATCTCCACCTCTCTTATTCTGCTCTCTACCTCTGCTCCTCTCCTCCTCTCCTCTCCTCATCTGATATACTCCATAGTCTCCTCTCCTCTGCTCTCCTCATCTCCTATACACCAGGAAGCGTCAGGGTTCATGTGGTGTCTATCATTTGCATAAATATGAAGCCTTTGATGTTCTGACACCATATTGGATCGTCCTCCTGGGTTGAAATTACTTGCCGTCTGACTTTTCTCCAGGAAAGTGAACTCTTTCTGCTCTTCTTATTCAACCGCATTTTGATTTTGTTTGTCGGTGGGGGGTGGCCCCCCTGTGCATAATATACCCGCTGCCTTACGCTAGCTAGCTAACTTCTAAATGCCAGCGTCCATGCCCTTGCGTCCATGAAAGACCAGACTCGAAAGTTTGCGTTCCTTTCTCATCGCTGCCTGGCATTTTTTATGAAAAATATTAGAACGTGTCTGGGATTTTGAATAGCGTGTGTTGCGTAAGTTCCGTCCACACGGTGTGGCGGTTGATTTGATCTCTGGCTCTGCTTTAACGGCATGTTGTTCGTGTTAATAATCTTAACTGTTTTTATTGTATCCAGCGGGCGCAATTTTTTTTTTACTGAGTGGGCCGGCAGGTTGGGCAAAGCAACAGTCGCCAATCGATGGTCCAATCCATCCTTCTACAATTAATGGACTGTCGGGAAAGTTAGATCGACGAGCAGCCAATGGGACCGCTCCCTTTCATACACTATCTGTAAACAGCACTACAACACTTGCAATGGCAGTCTTGTCTTTAAACGACCACAGCACAGCACAATGCATACAATGCGATAGAAACTAGCCGCTATACCAACGGAAAAAGCTTTACGCTTAAATCGCCGGTAAGTAGTTGGCTAAGGTTTGGCAGTCAACCTTGGCGTTACATTTACTTGGTATTCTGTGACAACAATATACTGCAACACACTTTTAAGTCTCCACACGTTTTCATCTCTTGGCAACGTTAGTGCGATTTAGCAGAAAATGTTCTCAACTTATTTTGGTGGGGGGGGGGTAGTGAATGGCCCTTATTTATGTCCATTTAGATTTGTTGACCCACACCAAATAATGTGTTTTCAAAGTTATTCAAAGTGACACGATTTCACTTTGGTGTGCCATAGGTACGCCCCCTAGTGGTCGGCCGCTATTGGTTGAATCCATCTTTGCTGTACTTTCTATCTACTCTCTCTCTCTCTCTCTCTCTCTTTCGGTCTCTCTCTCTCTGTCTTTCTCTCACACAGCCTGCAAGTCTGCTCTTCATTTTCTACTGATGATTATGATGACATGAGTATGCTTTGCACACACACACACACACACACCCGCATGCACACACACATGCACACACACACAGGAGGACAGCATGTGTGTTGCCTGAGGGAGTAAACACGCATGCCCCTGCTGTCCGGACACACGGCAAGACAGACTTACAAACACGCTAGTTAGCTTGAAGCTTGATGGAGAGAGAGAGAGAGAGAGAGAGAGAGAGAGAGAGAGAGAGAGAGAATTCTCTCTCTCTCTCTCTCTCTCTCTCTCTCTCTCTCTCTCTCGCCTCTCTCTGTTTGCTATTAAGTGTGTGTGTGTGTGTGTGTGTGTATATACAGTATGTGTGAGGTTTGACTTGGACTAATTATCAAATTTTTACCCATGTAGAAAACACACACACACATACACACACATACACACGCAAACACACACACTGCCACCTCCTAAAAACATTAAAACATTAGTGCTTATGATAAATATCACCAGTGTGGGTGTTGAACGCGCTACATTAGATGTGTGAAGTGGGGTGTTTGTGTACACAAACAGTTTGCTAATCTGTGTGTGTGTATGTATGTGTGTGTGTGTGTATGTGTGTACACACACTGATTAGTGCATTTCTTTTAATTATGTGAGAAAAAAAGATTACTTTATTCAAAGCTGCTCAGTATTCAGGTACCGAGTACCAACTGGCAAAAAATCGATATTTTTCTGTATATCCTCAAACTGAGCCGAAGTTTGGTTCAAAGTCTGTGTTCAAACTGGCTGCAGGCAGTTGGTACAATTATTTGCCAAGATAAAAAGAAACACGGACATAAAAGACAAAAAAAAATGTAGAAAGAGGGCTGGTGCTCGAGTTGCGTCATACCAATCACAGGGAATTAAAATGAGTGGCGTGAGGAAGAGGAGTAGTCCTCCACACAGATGGTGCAAAGGTTACGATTGACGCAAAAACTCCCTTTCTTCTCCGGCCTCCAGAGGTGGCGGCCGCACGCTCGAGGTGGCCAAGGTTGTTGCAAGGAACCCGCAAAGACAGACGGAGAAGACATTGACCCCTTGGACTGTTAGAAACTTTGTAAAAAATACTCAAGGATTTTAACAAGTTGTTTGTTTGTTTCTTTCTCCATCTCTTCTGGTGCCATGGCCAGGTTTTGACTGCGCTCTCTCGTCACGGCTTAGAGATTAATTTCGCCAAAGAGAAAGGAAAGGAAAGAAAATAACGTGGCGGATGATGGTTTTGAGAGAAGGAATTGGGTCATTTAAAGCAGCGATGAGCACACAAGGAGAATGAGGGATGGAGCAACAATGGAGACTGGTTTTTAAGACGGTGAGACAAAGGACCATATGGTGGAGGAGGCTATACTGTAATGGATACGGCAACAATGTGAGTGTGAGACTGCGGCCATGTTGCCATCTTAGAAAAAACAAAACGATTCAGAATGAGGACCAGAAACGATCAGAACTCACAACTCAGATGGTTGCTGTTGTTTGTTGAAAATACAACAGGTTTTAATGGCGTCTTTGGGAGGTTTCGGCGCCATGAAAATACAGCAAACGGCCGCACTAGAGGAGGAAAGAGAGACACATTGGATGAAGACAAAGCTGTATGGACTCCAACAGGTCAACGTCGGTGGGGACCTGTTGTGTTGCACCATCGTCCATTTAACAAAACATTGTCCTCCTGGCTGCAGGCATCATCTGCTCCGACTTAGTGCCCTTGGGCAAGTCATTAAGGGTTAGCCTTGGTTGGCTTAGAACAATGGGAGAGATGGAGATGCGTAGTACTTGCATGTACTCATTGGATGACCGGCGAAGCATTATCTAATGCATTATCTCCCATCGTCTTGGCTATGAGATTGCTCTGGCTCTACGAACATTTTCGAGTGAAACGATGCGGAGCTGTTTTTCCACGCTGTGTGGTTCTACAAGAGGCGTGATGAGCGCTGCGGCATGTGTGAGACATGATTACTTTTGTTCACGCCGGCCAGTAAGCTACTACCTACTTTCACAAGAAAAGCACCATTGTGGAAAAAACAGGTCAAAAGACTACTGTGCTACTGTGCTACGGTTTCTGTTTATTATTAAACATATGTTTGGTTTTTCCACGCCGTGTACAAGCAAAGACATCAGTGTGGCATGTATGAGGCAAAATTGTTATTATGATCACATTCGTGTAATCAAGACATTTACATTTACATTTACATTTACATTTCGGGCATTTGGCTTTTATCCAAAGCAACTTTCAAAGAGTACATTTGTTGAAGGAGACAGCAACATATCGATGTGGTACATAAAAATAGGAATAGAGCAGGTTTCAAGCATTCATACTTGCAAGGCTATAGGGGAGAGAGAGGGGGTCCTGGCTTGTAGCGCTATCCCGGGCTACCGCAGCGCAACCCACTTCCCCTTCGCTTATATACTTCCTGTGAGCCCTGTACACCACTGTAAGCCAGTAAATAGTCCCCCACCTGCGAGGAGGATAACAGCAAGAAAAGATGAAAAAAGACAACAACAACAAGAGAGAATGAATATGGGATGTATTCTGAATTTGACACAGTTTCCGAAACATGGAACACGGAAATGTGTTCGTGTTCAAAGTTTCAGAGTCGCTAGGTTGCCTGCATAATAGCTGGGATAAGAGCATTAACCAACATCTAAGAACATACAACGTGCTCAACAATGTGGCAGAGCGATGTTTCCCTGTTCTTAGTGAGGTACCAGTCGTCTAGCCAAAGTTGTTGAGCAAAACATCTGATCCAAACAGTACATTTTAACAAGTTATCTATTTAAAATACCTTGAGGTTTCCTTAAGGTGTCATCAGATATCCATAAACCTA
>PIJE02001411.1:102499-117025 GCA_002895965.2 Coryphaenoides rupestris
GCTGCCCGACTCGTCATTACTCATAGCAGACCACGCACCGCCCACACACACATACACGCACACACACACACACACACACAGACACACACACACACACACACACACACACACCCATTCACAGACACACACACTCCTACACGCACACAAATGCGCACACACACACATGCACACGCGTGTGTGCCGGTGTGTTGAATGCAGCCGGGCCGTCCCCCTTTAGTTTGTGGTGAATAATGAGCCGCCATTGTTCTTTATTTCCGCCACCAAGCATTCATCTGCTGCTCACACGCTGGAGAGCGGAGGCCTGGACGGTGTGCACCTTGAATGACATGAGACGCTGCTCAGAGAGAGAGGAGAGAACATTGGAGAAAACCGCGCCAGGCTAGACAGCGCCAAGGATGACGGACACTCTTTGTTAAAGGGAAAAGACAACGGCGAAACTAAACGGATGGTGGCTTTCAGCGCAACAGCGGAGCCAGGCTGTTGTTCTGACAGACAAGACCGTTTTGGAAATGTCAGTCCTGTGATTCGCAGGAGGCAGAAGGTTTGTCCTGTCATGTGCCAAAGACCAAATATAGGGAGAGAGGTAGAAAAATGCGTTCCCCATTGCTGTTCTGCAATTGCTTTGTCAAATGGCTTTTCTTTTCTAATGCAGAAAAAAAAAGAAAAGAAAAGAAAAGAAGTAACATGAAGGGTAAACAGAAGGCAGAAGGTATAAAGAAGCGAGAAAAAGGTTGGCGGGAGAAAGAATTGGAAAAAAAATCTATCCCCGCCACCCATGGGGCAGCAGAAGCCAAAGCCGCACCCCCTGGGGCAGCAGCAGCCGCCAAAGCCCCGCCCCCTTGGGCAGCAGCAGCCCGAGCCCCTGCCCCATGCCAGCCTACGCAAGCCCCACAGAATCAATGCCAGGAGGCCGGCCCGCCCCTCCCCCACCCCTTCCCCACCCCTGCTCCACCTCGACAGCCATGAAGGGCAGCCCCAACAATCACCCTGCCTGTCTGGCCCCCCCTCCCCCCCACAGAACCGCCCAAGACGGGTCAGACCAAAATGCCAAAGCGGGGGTTGGGGGGGGGGGGGGGGGGAGAGTAAGGGTGACACGGCCAAGAGGCAATCCCTGACCCACGAACCCGGCACACCCACCACCCGCATAACTCCTCCTCCTGGAGAGACTCCCATTAGTTACTCGCGCGTACTTCTTTTCAACACATAAACTGTTTCACAAATTCACAACAATCGCCAGATTGTTTGGATTGTAATACAATGCATTTGATCAAAGTTGGTATTGACTCACCAACTGCTGTTTAGAGACAGCCAACCGAAATTCGGACACAACGACCGATAGAAGGATACAACCGACCGATGTTCGGAAACAACCGACCACAGGCCATTAAAAGTTAGAATCCGACGATCGATTCAGAACTGCTTTAAACGACGAAGAAACATCTTCTCTTTCATAACTCACATGGCCGAGTCAGCTTCTGTAATTGGATCCAGGAGGAGCAGGGCCCATATCCAGTCCGATTGTTGGAGGGAGTCCATTATTTCACCTATACACACACACATGTCTTCGATCACGGTCTAGGGGAACCGGATCTAATTCAAAACAGTGCATCAATATGTTCACATATTCAAAAGGACACAGTGACCAAAAAGTCACCCTGACCCAGTGTCATCCATGATGCATGTTATGCATTGAATGCACGTCTGGAGTCTTGGTTTGTTAATTATTCGTCAGCTTTAACTTATGGAGTACCACAATCCCAGTCATAGTTATTTTCAGAGCTGCACAGCGAGGTTTAAAAAGGGACTTTTCCAACCGCCAACAAAATTGTCTGGTTGTTTTGTGCTTTTCGTCTCTTCTCTCACGTCTCTTTTTGTGGGGGTTTTGCAAAGCAACGAGGCCAGCGTATTGTACTTAATGATCAGAGAGGCGATAAAACTGCTCAAATATTGCTGGAATAGAAAATACTAACTTGCATTTGCGTTTCCCAACTGTTGTGTGTGGGGAACTCTCGGTATGGTATCACCATGACTGTTTAGCTTCTGCTAGACCGGCTAATTAGCTTAATGACTTCCTCATCCCCCTCGTCCGCACAGCAGCACCTTCGTTTGCCAGTCATTCGGAATGTGTTAATGAAACGAGTTGCAATTCAACACAAACTACAGAGACTGCAACGTTGTTATCATCTCGTTAATTGTTAAAGCAGGGTATTATCAGGTACCATTTTGGGAAAAGTAGTCAATCGAAAAAACTTTTTTTAGGGGGTGGCGGGTGACAGACTTTTTGTGATTCATGTCACATAATCATCATCATCATCATCATCATCGGGCCCCATTTATACATTTTTAAAACAAGGATATAGGATTGTTTTGTGGTTAGGGTGTTGAACTCGAGCCAGGCCAGAATATAGGTACTGCGTTCAATCCCGACATTGTCCTCACTGCCCTAGCTAGCTCCTGACGTATATATCGGGATTGACTGAGAGTCGCTCGAGGTAAAAGCATCCGCTACAACAATAAATGCCGAAACAGTATCAACGGTCACTTGGGGAGGCCGCGGCGAGTGGCACACACCGGCGGTAATGCAGTAAACATCTGCACTTTGTGAGAAAAAGCTTCTAATAAAGTATATCTCCATAAATCACCGCGTGAACAAGACGCTGTTAATATTGCTGTCGGGTGAGATGTGGGATTTATCACATGAAATGTATGAGTCAGGTCTGTAGCATTCAGTAAGGCTAATGGATTGCCTCGCGGCTACACGTATCGGCAAACACTTAAAGTTTACTGTCTAGAATTGAAAAAGGCTGGTGGAAATGTGCTTGCAATGCGCCTCTCCGTGCTGTCGAATTTACCAAAGTGGTGGCGGTGGCATGCGTTTGTATTTGTACAACATGGAGATGAAGGTAAAAATGGCCGATTAATAACGTGCTCTGACTTGAAATATCACTTCGGAAAATGTCACGTCCCTCAGGGCTCGGGAAGACCAATGCATGTTATTCAGATAGAAAATCCAACAGCATCACGACTAATGTTGTCCACAATTTTCTTTCTTTGACCACACTGATTGTCATTCTTTTCATGTGTGCATGAGTGTGTCTGTGTGTGTGAGTTAGTGTGTGTTTCTGCACTTTAATGACGGATAATCAAACATACGTTTCATGTCGCTCATCACATGAAGAGCCATGGGAGAGAGAATAGGAGTTCAGGCGGGAGAGGAAAGGTGAGAACACACTCAGGGGTTGATCAAGTTGCGGGTCTGGGTCCCCTGTAGGGCCCTAATTTGCATATGGGGTTGCCGGAGGTTGATTATGCATACTTATAAATATTTGCATTTTTTGAAAAAAAAAAAAAAGGTTTGATTTAAAACGGTATCGCCAGGTAAGATACGATCAGACTGCCGTAGCATTGTGCCCGTAGCATTGATGCGCATAGATTCACTGAGACATTAGTGTTATCTGATGATTCGGTTAGCCACACGTAGGGAATGTGGTGGACAGAAATGTAATTCATTTCCAGGCCTAAAATTGGTGTCACCCGCCATAAAATGATTGAGAAGCGCTGACCTGTGCATTCAGACTAACCGACAGTTAAACAGTGATGCAACTGTCCTGCTATCAATCTGTCACTACGTTGACAGGACGATAGTTAGACAGTCAAAGGGTGCGTACCTACATAAACACCGTCGGGCGATGTTATACTTGTAACTGCCGGTGTATAACTAAAAGATAAAGAAACCTGATAAATTCGTCAGTTTTCAGAAGCGTAAACGTGTCAGTACCTAAGTAGTTAAGTTTACCTACCTAATTAGGTAACAACTGCACCGACATATTTTATCCAAGGAAGCGGTTGCCGGTGTAAAATGTTATTACTGGGGCTGCGGGAGTTGCAGTTTTGACTTTAACTTTACATGCCTCCACCACAGTGAGAGTTATCGTCGAGTACGTCAAAATTTGTACAAAAAAAAAATTCGATAACCTATAAGTTGTCTATAAGTACGAGACTTAATCACTACGCCGTGCCACTTGACTTCGTTTTGACATCCCGTCGGTAGTAAACCAGTTATAAAGAGGTGTTAGCGACTTAATACTTCATGGGACGACAATGCGGAAGCTCGGCGCACATTGTTCTTTATTCCCCTCCTTTGCCTCCTCAGTTGTCATGTTTGCGTAAATAAGGTTGTCTGTTGTCTTTTAGGGTTACTTTCTCGGCGGTTCCGGAAAATCGTAGCCACCAAGGCTACATCAAATGTTCAATGGCCCAAGGTCCCTACGGTCCAAGCGACAAGTAATCCAACGGTCATCTGACGTGTCCTCTCTTAAGCCACGCGTCACTCGGCCAGCGTTTCCAGGCAGGTCTCATACCGCAGGTCTGCCACAATGCTGCCTGCCGTGAGAGGAGGGGCAGCCACACTCTTATAGCAGAGGACCTGCTTCATTGCTTCATAGCGTACACCCGTGCAAGCAATTAAGCCGATCCACTCCTGCAGGAAACAAAGAAACAGAAAACACACCAAAAGGGAAACACAAAACAAGGCCCAGCCTAGCGGGCTGTAACACCTGCCCCTAAATATAATGCAATTCAATGTTTAAAAATGTCCCTAATGGATATAATATTAAGATCTCTGTTTAGAATTTGATTGGTTCATGGTACTGAGTCTTTCTCTGGTTTCTGATTGGTTCATGGTACTGAGTCTCTCTCTCTGGTTTCTGTTTGGGTCACGGTTCTGAGCTCTGGTTTCTGATTGGGTCACGGTACTGAGTCCCTCTCTGGTTTCTGTTTGGGTCACGGTTCTGTGTCTCTGGTTTCTGGGTCACGGTGGTGGGAAAAACAATTAGTGCAGTGGGAGGGGTTTATGGGGCTAATGTGGCGGCCGTGTGACTTTGTGTGTGTGATGCTGGAGTTCACACCCACTTACCCCCCCCGACAACTGGAATCACACCACCCGATGTGTGACGTGCACACACACACACATACATACACACACGCACACACATACACGCGCACACACACACACACACACACATATATAAACAATGTACACATACTCAGGCAACTCATGAACACACACACACACGCGCGCCGCCTTGCTAATTAGCATTCTGTATGCTAACTGGGTAATGTAGTTCAGCTGCACAGCCACAGGCCCTGTTTGTATGGGTGGGAATGGGGACGGGTTCACTCGAGTTCTCTGTGTGCCACGATGCAGCCTCCAGTCTTCACGGTTAGCATGGAAACGAGGGGGCAAACGATAGCGGCGACGATGACACAAAACCGAGAACACGCTAACCAGACGCCGCCATCTTGTGTACTTTGGTTTGGTGTAGGTTTCCATGCTTCCATGACTGATGCTCGTTCGAATGTCTCCTCGGAGTGGTTTTAGCTTAACATTTTGTGAAGGTACTGCAATCGTGAATTCTAGGTAAATGGTCAAATGGCCAAAAAATCGCAAAAATGGATTGCATTTATGTTGTGCTTTTCAGACCTGTGACTGCTCAAGGCACTTTGCAATATTTCCTCACATTCCTCAGTGTGTGTGTGCGTGTGTGTGTGTGTGCGTGTGTGTGTGCGTGTGTGTGTGTGTGTGTGTGTGTGTGTGTGTGTGCGTGTCTCTGTCTAGTTTGTCAGTCTCCCGTGATCCCATCTCCCGACGCTGTATTGCTGCCCACTTACATCATTCTTTGATCCAAAAAATATTGATGCTTTCATAAATATTATATATCAAATATGACATAATTCCAAGCGCTCCTCAGTCCTCGTCCCCATTCAGGAAAGTTATGCTGCATGTTATATGTAACTCATATATCTCATATCACTCACATATATTTGACATGCTTTGGTGTTAAATTACTGTCATCATGGAGATGGCGTGAACCTTACATTTTGCATGCAGTGTGAGGTGGACTCACTTCTGAAACCCTTCTCATGTTCCCTTTAGGCCGCCTGATTCTGTTTGCGATTATTACCGATCAGCGTGGCTTCGATATTCGCTCTTGTCTTTGCCACGTGACAATCTATACACTCTAGCATATTTGTATACCTGCTTTGATTGTTTCAAAAACCCTGTCCTGTTCCATCACTTTCCATCTGATGAGGAACAGCCTCTAAGGTCCTGATGTTTTTGTACCATATGTCACAGTTTCAATTGTGGTTGTCCCAGTTTGGGTTGTTCTCTTTGTGATTGTGTAGTTTTTGTTTCTGCCCCTAGGTGTCCTCAGTCATTACTTTTTATCTCACCTCACTGGGTGCTGATTGTGTTCTACCTGTGTTGATTGCTTTATGTTCTCTCCTGTGGATTCCTGCCCTCAGTTTTGTTTACCTTTTGTCTGAATGTCCCGTCCTGTCCTGTGGCTAAAACCCAGTCGTAAGTAAGTCTCTGAGTTATTGATTACCCTTTTTGTTTAGCTTTAGATAAGTCTGCCAGTGTTTAGGCTTGTTGCCGTTTGTCTTCAGTAATTAGATTCAACACTTTTTTTGTTTAAAACCGTCTCTGAGTGTGCAGTTGAGACCTCCACCCAATACAGACACACGCCACGACACAAGCCTTTCCTGGGGGCTTCTCTTTGATTGACAGGCTGTTTATCCTGTTACGCACCGTGAATCCCGAACTCCACCCCCCCCCCCCCCCCCCCCCTAAGCAGCCCCGCAACCATCCCACCCCCACCCCCTCCCCTGCTGCCGTTTCCTTGGTAACCGGGCTCACACAGCGGACCAATCGTGGATCGACCCTGTAAAACGGCGAGATCCGTCGTGGGGGGAAGAAAAAAAAGAAACCATACACACAAACACTCGCTTGGATACAACAAATCAATCGCGAGGCGCGCATACAATGATATCCCCTGTCTGCCGAACCAATCGAATGACTCAATCTCTCCTCTTCCTCCTCCTCCTGCTCCTCCTCCTGCGTGTCTCACTCAACTATCTTGTTAGCATGACCTGGAGGAAGTTGCGTGTTTTCAGTGAACGCCCGGTGTAGCGTACAGACACTTGACCGCGTGGAAAGTTCGGAGAACACGGGAGAATATTGAGGTGTTTTTACCTCGATGAAAGTGAGAACATTTGTGTGTGTGTGTGTGTGTGTGTGTGTGCGTGTGTGTGCATCCCACACCTAAAACTAGGCTAGATAACACTCCAGGGTGAATAGAAGTCTGATGCACGTGCATGCGCGCATACACACACACACACATGCACACACGCACACACACACACACACACTATCGTTCCAGAGTTGTGTTGACCTTGTGTGTGTCTGTGTGTTTGCGTGTGTGCGTGCTCGTGCGTGTGTGCGTGTATCCCTCGAGTGTGTCTTCCAGAGTCGTGCAACTTACTCAGCACATAACCAAGTCTGTGATTTTAACTCAAACTTGAAACGAAAACATTTGAAACCACGGAGTTGTAGAATTTTTCTTTTTGTATGAATTCTCACTTTTAGGCAAAGCGTAATGATTTATGCAATATTCCAGCCTTGCCGTAGGCCTTTTTTACAAAACCATTGTGGTACTTGTTGTTGTACGAATTCTTGCCGTCATATTTAATTGAATTCTACAATATCGAGTGCATATGCTAGCAACTCTCCGTTTTTGTACCAATTGCTCGGCCGGGCATGACCCTCTTTCGTCCTATTAGCATTAATGTCGTTTTTATTTCATGTGTTTTCGTTGTTGCCTAATGTCGCGTCATCTTCGGATAAACACTTCATGCTCGTTTATGTTTTCCCATTTCGCTTATTTAAAACGAAGCATTAATTTAGCCGTATTGTGTGTGTGTGTGTTTATGTATGTGTGTGTGTGTGCGTGTGTGTGTGTGTGTGTGTGTGTGTGTGCGTGCGTGCGTGCCAATGAGTGAGTGCCAGATATGTGTGTGTGTGTGTGTGTGTGCATGTGGATACATTTTTCAGAAATCATTGGTGTGTGTGTGTGTGTGTGTGACTGTGTGTGTGCGTGCGTGTGTATGTGTGTGTGTGTATGTGCATGTGTGTGTGTACGGCTGAGTTTTTGTGCATGTCTCTGGCTCTTGTGTTTGCGTCTGGTTGTCATTTCAGACATCAGCTTCCGCTTCAAAAGCCACTGCAGAGATGAAGAGAGGGAGATGGAAGAGAAATATTTATCCACTTTCCCTCTCCCGTCCTGTACTAGGCCCATGGCTAACTCTCTCTCCCTCTCCCTCTCTCTCTCTCTCACCCTGTCTCTCTTCTCCCCTCTCAATCTCCTGCTAACCTCAATCTCTCTTACCCTCCCTCACACCCCATCACTTTCTCTCTCACCCTCTCCCTTGCCTCTCTCCCTACTCCCTCTCTCTCATTTCTGTCTCACCTCTCCTCCTCTCTCCTCCCCTCTCTCTACTCTCTCTCCGTCTCTCTCCCTCTCTCCTATCTCTCCCCCTCCCTCTCTCTCCTCTTTCTTCCCCTCCCTCTCTCTGCTCTCTCTCTGTCTCTCTCCCCCCCCTCTCTCTATTCCTCTTTCTCCCCCTCCCTCTCTCTGCTCTCTCTATGTCTCTCTCTCTCTCCCTCTGTCTCCAAGCCAAAGGATGAAATTATATCGCACTGGGGGCTGGGGGTTGGGGGGGGGTGTATGTCTGTATATGTGTTTTATCTGATCTGAGTGTTTGGTGTGCCTTTTTATTAGTTTGTTGCATGTGCATTTCCTTGTTTGTGCATGTGTGTGCATATATGTGTGTGCGTGTCTGTGTGTGTGTGTGTGTGTGTGTGTGTGTATGCACGTGCATATTTGAGCGCATGCCAAAGTTAAGAGATTCCGGATGACAAACTAAATCTCTTTGCGTTGGCATGTGCTCAAACTCATGTGTATGTTTGTAGACATGTCCTGCACGCACACACACACACACACACACACACACACACACCACACACACACACACACACACACACACACACAAAGCTCATACATGCATTGCTTGCCTTGCATTGAAAGTTTTCCATTATTTTCAGGGGTGAGGGACAGAAGATAGAGAGCCTAAGAGGAAGAGAGAGAGAGAGAACAGAGATAGCAGAGAGAGGGAAAGGGAGAGAAAAGCAATTGTTGGGCTAGGCAAGGGGAGAATAGGAAATTGAAGGTCTCTCTGTCACCCTAACAGTATATTTAGTATTTCCAAGTAACCATAACAATGACGCTGCATCAAGGAACAGCAACTTAGCATTTTGCTTATCCGCTTATACATTTTTCTTTCAAACGATTTCATCAGCCAGCCGCCCTGCAGGGATCCACGGTCATTATGTAGATTACGGCGACGGTGACAACAATAACAACAACAACAACAACAATAACAAACAAGATGGCGTTAGCGAACGCGGGGCTAGCGTAACCTCTGCGCTGCACTGTGTGGCAGATCAATAGCATCAGCCTAGCGAGCTAGCGATCGTTTGCAGGCGATCTGTGTTTGTCTGCGTGAGGACTGGGAGTCATATGACCAGGAACACTGAGTGCTTTTCAAAAGTTCAAAAGTTTTCGCACCAAATTTTATTAATTTCTTTATTGCAATTTAGGCCTATATATTTATCTGTGAATTCATCATCAACCTATTAATTCATAAAGTCATATTTATTTATTTGATTTATTGTATATATTTCATTATATTATATGTACTGTATGTATATGTATATTATATATATATATATATGTATTATACAGTATATATCTTTTTTTTCGAGGAAGGTGGGGGAAGAGATGGGGGGGAGGCTTGACGGGTAAGGGGTGAGGGAGGGAGGGATGGAGAGGGTGGCTGAGGGAGGGAGGGAGGGGGGGATGCGCTTTCCTTTCATCTAAAGCATTTATCCTTTAAGTGTGTTATCCCACAAGGCCGTGAGTGCAGGCGTCTAGGCACCCCCCGACCCCCACGGGGAATACTGTATAATATATACAGTATTCCTTGTTACAGGAAAATCCACGGGTCAATATATACATTTGTATGTACAGTGTATATATACCATTTAGTGGAGGCTTTTATCCTAACAAGTAGGGGTGTGCATCTCTCCAAAAAAGATATCCGATACGTATCTAGATACATGAGGTACGATACGATTCAGGGACGACACATTTTTAAAATGGAACAATTCGATTCAGTAGGATTCGATACGATTCGATACGATTCAATACGATTTGATGGGATATGATAGACAATCATTTTACATTATGAATGAACATAAGTCAATACTATAAATGTGGCATTGCTTACCTTCAAATAGATTTATCAAAGACCAGGGAACAAGTATTTTGTCACTTTTGACATGTGAATTCAGAGTCATGTTTATTAGTGTAACATATTGCATTTTAAGAACTTTACAAAGCCCCTCTGACAAGCACACACACTTATCATTACTCCCACATACACACGCGAGGCGAGACACACACACGACCAAAGCGAGGAGGAAAATCACCGGGCCCGAAAGTGCTTCGGCATGTTACAGTTTAATGCACTTTATCGTTTTTACTGTTATTGCCTTGATAAGCAGTATTATGTTACACATTCCGACGGGGTAACAGCTCGAACTAGGGCACCGTCGTACAGCTTCTCGCTCGTCGTCGCTCGATGGTCTCTTCTGTCACACCCACGCCACACACCCACACACACACACACACACACACACACACACACCACACACACACAACGCTAGCCTCCAGCACAAACAAATACACACCTTGGTTAGAAATCTCCAGTGAAAGAAAGGAGAGAGGACGGAGACTAGAGAGAGAGAGAGAGAGAGAGAGAGAGGAGAGAGCAGAGAAGAAGAAGAGAGAGTGGAAAAGGAAGGAGAGGGAGTCGAGAGAGAGGTATGAAGAGAGGAGATAGGACTAAGAAGAAAAGAACAAAGAAGAAAGACATAGAAGAGAGTAAGAAGAAGAAGAAGAGAGAGAGTAGAAGTAGGAGGAGCAACAAGAGAGAAAGAGGAGAAGTGTTGGAAGGAGAGTGAAAGGAAATTGAGAGAGAGAGACAGGAAGAAGTGAGGGAGGAGTGAAACATGGGAGAGAGGGGGAGCACTGAGAGGGAGAGGGGGGGAGGAAAAGGGGGTTGAGGGTTTCCTGGGAATTGAGGTCAGGGATATGAGGCGGGAAAAAACAGATCACACTCTTTCACACACACGCACACACACACACACACACACACACACACACACACACACACAACACACACACACACACACACACACACAGACACACGTGTGTGTTTCAGGTTTTTGTCTTCTTACACACGTTACCCGGAGGCTGGAGATAGCACACACCTGGTGTAAGAAGCCCATTCCCCATCCACAAGCACATACAGTACATGCACACACACACGTACAAGCACATGGACACACAGACACACACTCACACACACACACACACACACACACACACACACACACATGTACAAGCACATGGACACACGGACACACACTCACACACACACACACACACACACACACATGTACAAGCACATGGACACATGGACACACACTCACACACACACACACACACACATGGACATACACACATATGTGCGCACACACTCACACTCACACCAGACACACATGCACACTATCTCACACACATACACACACACACACACACACACACACACACACACTCTCTCTCTCTCTCTCTCTCTCACACACACACACTCTTTCACACACACACACACACACACACACACACACACACACACACACACACACACACACACACACACATACACACACACACGCACACAAACTCTCTCTCTCTCTCTCTCGCTCTTACACACACACACACACACCACACAACACAGACGAGAGAGAGGGAAGACGGATGTTAGCTTGCCAGTGAATCGAGGTCAGGGAGAGAGTGAGCGCTCAGGAGACAATAGGTAAGAACAGGTCCTACACTGTAGGCTATAAAGGACACGGGCGAGAGACCCACACTCGCATTACCGGTAAAGAGAGGGAATGAACGTGAAAAAAAATATGCGAAGAGTCTTAATGAGTTCCAATTACAGGGAATTATGGGTAGCTGGACGCTAGCCTATTAGCATGCCGTGATTACAGCCAGTAACACATTAAAGCAGGAAAAAACTGCTAAACAACATTGTGTACTTCACTGTACTATTAATTGAATGCAGTCAATGGTACAGAAGCCGCATTGTGGCTCAGGAGGTAAAATTGGTTGTCTGGCAACTGGAAGGTTGCCGGCTTGATCCCCGGCTTCCACCGAGCTAAGTGTTGAAGTGCCCCTGAGCAAGACACACTAACCCCTAGCTGCTCCCGACCAGCTGGCTGTTTCTTTGCGTGGCTAGATCCGTCGGTGTATGGATTAATGTGTGTATGATGGGGTGAATGCAAAACATTTTGGATAAAAGCGCAATATAAATGCAATTCACTTTGGTAGTAACCCCCCCAAAGAATTGTCACCTTATCGTGGTGGGGGGGTTTGGGTGCCCCCGTGACCCTGGGAGCTGTGTTGTCTGGGGCATTAGCCCCTGGTAGGGTCTCCCAAGGCAAAGTGGTCCCAGGGGAGGGGCCAGACCAAGAGCGATTCAAAGACCCCATGAAGAGACTCCCAGAAAGATCAGTCACCTCGCCCGGACAAGGGAAACCGGGGCACCCTTCTGGAGCCAGACCTGGGAGGGGAGCTCGTCGGCGAGCGTCTGGTGGCCAGGGATACTCACAAGTCCCCGGCTGAGTGCCGATGTGTTGGAGTTCTCTCCGGTGAACGAGAGGGTCGCCTCCATGCGACTGTGGTCTAATCCACTGGGGGAAGGCTCTGACTGTTGTGTGTGCCTATCGCACCAAACAGCAGCTCAGAGTATCCGGCCTTCTTGGAGTCCTTGGGTGGCATCCTGGAAAGGGTTCCATCCGGGGACTCCATAGTTCTACTGGGGGACTTCAACGCACACGTGGGCAATGATGGAGAAACCTGGAGGGGAGTGATTGGGATGAACGGCCTGCCCGATCTGAACCAGAGTGGTGTTTTGTTATTGGACTTCTGTGCTAGTCATGGACTGGCCATAACAAACACCATGTTCGAACATAGGGTGGTCCACAAGTGTACCTGGTACCAGACCACCTTAGGCCAAAGGTCGCTGATCGACTTTGTAATCGTATCAGCAGATCTGCGGCCGCATGTTTTGGACACTCGGGTGAAGAGAGGAGCAGAGCTGTCAACTGATCACCACCTGGTGGTGAGTTGGATCAGATGGCGCGGGAGGCTGCCAGACAGACCTGGTAAACCCAAACGTGTAGTGAGGGTGAACTGGGAACGTCTGGTGGAAGCCCTTCCATCCTTTGATTTTTCAACACAAAAACGTATGGTACATGGAGTGCATTTATAGAGCACTTTTATCCCAAGTACTTTACAATATTGCCTGACATTCAGCCATCCATACACCACAACAGCCAGCTGGTCGGGGGCAGCTAGGGGTTAGCTAGGTGTCTTGCTCAGGGACACCTCAGCCGGCCGGGGATCGAACCAGCAACCTTCCGGGTGTGAGACAGACGACCGCTCTACCTCTAGTAACTAACCATTGGTGCCAAAATGATCCAGAACTGGGTTTCCTTTTTTTTTTTTTAAAGGAAGAGTATATAAATATATTCACTAAGTAAATCACCAAATGCTCTTATCCCAGCTATTATGCAGGCCACTTAGCAATTATGAAACTCGTTCTATTAGCCTTGCAATTATGAATGCTTGAAACCTGCTCTATTCTTGTCTTTATCTACCACAGCGGTATATTTCGACAAATGTACTCTTTGTAAGTCGCTTTGGGTAAAAGCATCTGCCAAATTCCCTAAATGTAAATGTAAATGTAAATGCAGGCCTTGCCAGTAACCAGGCAAGTCTCTGTTCTCTACTCCCCTACAGTTCAGGTTTCAGCCCTGCTCCTCCCAATCTCTCAACACCACCACCCACCACACCACCACCACCACCACCAGCACCACCACCGCTATCTACTGCAGCATTCAAACTAGCATGAGGAGTCGGGTTGCTCCGTCTCTGACACTCATAATACATACAGTGCTATGCTCCCACCAGGCACTCAAGTTATTGTTTAACGAATGCTCCAGGATGAATGCTTGTTAGTAGGGGTGTAACAAATAACCGATTTGAATCTGAAAATCGGTCTTGATTGGCCCGATCACAAAGTTTATGAATCGGTTTTATGTTGTGCTGTGCTGCTGAATTCCTCCGTCTGCTCAGTGTCTGCAGCGCTCTTCTCTCTAATCTCTCTCTCACACACACACACATGCACAACACACACACACACACATAATTAAACCTCTGCTGCGAGACTTGTCATAAGGTAATGCTTAGATAGTCGCCTCTGTTTTGCAAGCTTGTTCCATTGCAAAACAACACTTTAAAAGACTGATATTCTATAAGAGTGCTTACAGTTTGACCACTTTTGTTGTGTTCTGCTGCACAAAGAGATGTCTTGAAATTGTTATAATATTTCTACTCAGTAGTTCATTGTTCCTGATTCTGAGCCTACACAGACCTCTCCACAAACTTTGGCTCTAATTTTGTGCCAACAGTGAAATTGAATAGTTAGCTTTTCATT
>PIJE02001411.1:118958-129442 GCA_002895965.2 Coryphaenoides rupestris
AATGTTAGTGCACATCATTAATGATGTAATTCAGTGAAATGCCTGCAATGTTAATGAGGACATGGCTATCTCCTCTCCTCTCTCTGGTCCTCTCCTTATCTCCTCTCCTCATCTCCTCTCCTCATCTCCTGCTCTCATCTCCTGCTCTGTCCTTCCTCGTCTTCTCCTGTACCTCTGCTCTCCTCCTCATCCTCTCTCTTAGTCCTCCTCTGCTCCTCTCCTCATCTCCTCTCCTCATCTCCTGCTCTCATCTCCTGCTCTGTCCTTCCTCGTCTTCTCCTGTACCTCTGCTCTCCTCCTCATCCTCTCTCTTAGTCCTCCTCTGCTCCTCTCTTCCTTTCCTCCCCTCTCTTATGTGCCTCCTCTCCTCCTCTCCTCTATGTCCTTCTTACTCTCTCCTCTCCGCTCTCTCCTCCTCCTCCTCCTCCTCCTCCTACTCCTCCTCCTCCCTCCTCTCTCTCCTCTCCCCTTCTCCACCCTCTCTCCTCCTCTCTCCCCCTCTCTCCTCCACCTCCACCTCTCCTCCTCCTTCTTCCTCCTCTCCTCACCTCCTCCTCCTCCTCCTCTTCCCCCCCTCCTCTTTCTCTCCTCCCTCTCCCTGCTCCCCTTTCTTATCATGTTTCTCCCTCCCTCCCCTTTCCTTCTCTCTCTCTCTCCTCTCTCTCTCTCTTCTCTCTCTCTCTCTCTCTCTCTCTCTCTCTCTCTCTCTCTCTCTCCCCCGCCCCCCCTGCTCCTCCCCCCCCCCCCACCCCTCTTCCTCCCTCCTCCTCTCTCATCAGCCTTCCCAGTGGTCGCCTCAAGCCTACTCTCTCTCTTTAGTTTTGGGCTGTTTCCTTTCTGTTCTTCTGTCTCTCTCTGTCTCTCTGCCTCTCTCTCTCCTTCTCTCTGTCTCTCTCTTTCTCTCTCTCTCTCTCTCTCTCTCTCTCTCTCTCTCTCTCTCTCTCTCTCTCTCTCTCTCTCTCTCTCTCTCTCTCTCTCTCCTCTCTCCTCTGTCTTCTCCCCTCTCTCTCTCTCTCTCTCTCTCTCTCTCTCCCTCTCTCTGTCTTTCTCTCTCACCTGTTTATTCCTCCCACTCCTTTTCTCCCACCTTCCTCTCTCTCTCTATCTCTCTCTTTCTCTCTCTCTCTATCCCCCCTTGTGCTTCCACTCTCCCACTTCTCTCCCCTTCTCTCCTCTCCGCCTCCTCCCCCTCTCTACTATCTGTCCCATTCTCTCCTCCCCCCTCTCTCAATCTCCTCCTCTCTCCCCCTCCCCGCCCCCCCTCTCTCCTCTCCTGCCTTTAGTTCCTGTGTTCCTCCTCTCCTTACAGGTTTTACCACTCTCAATAACAGCAGAGAGAGATTGCAAACAGGAGGCCACGGATGGATAGATAGATAGAATGATATGGAGAGGGGGGTGGGAGAGAGAGAGAGAGAGAGATTGTGTGTGAGATTGGAAATAGGTTACCACTCAAAAGGTATGGACCATATATTGTTTGTGGCGGTGCTGGTGGTGGTAGTGGTGGGGGTGGCTGGTGGGTGATGGGGTTAGTGATGGGGACAGTGGGTGGGGGTGGTGGTGGTGGTGGACGATCGTAGGCTGGTGGACTCCAGAGTTGCTTTCTGAATCACATTTCAAATTATATGTATTGGAGAGAGAGAGAGAGAGAGAGAGGCAGACTTGAACATATGGAACACATGGCCAATCAAAAAAACCGGAAAAAAAACCTCTCTTCCACCCAGTGAGTTTCGATTGGTTGTGCTGTGATTTGGTTCACTGTTTGAAATCTTTCTAAGGGTTCTCCATTATTTTTTTTTCTACGGCCTCCTCGATTGAACCGTTTATGTATGGAAAACCAGTCTTCATGTAGCGTGTATACATGCATGATTCATACATAGGGCCTACTGCGCCACGCCATACATATGCATGTGCATGATTCACGTTCCGGAAACGCGGCGTGACTCTCTGGGATGTACGATTTCGCAGGTTAGCAGGTTAAGTGTTTCGCCGGAAGAGATCATCAATTGCTAATGAGTTATTTTCAATTAGATTCATAAGTGAGCAATTTAGGCCCAATTAACATGTCCAAAATTGTCCATCTCTAGAGGGAAAAACGGTCCGTTATTTAGTGTGAATGTTTCGGCGGGAATGTAGCAACGCTGACTAAGCCCGCGAAGACAGACCATTGATCCACCGAGGAATTGCGGCAATTCTCTTGTTCAATTCAACTCCATTCTCTCAACGAAACAAAACTAAAAAATCAATATCAATATAAGCCTCATGTCTGGAAAGTTGTCGTTATTTTTCTGGGTTTTTGTTTAGTTCAAGTCCGACCCCTTGTCGGCAAATTTGTATTGCAGTGTTTTATCTATGAAATCAGAAAAGTGGTGTTTAATGGTACAATAATACACATTTATATATTAAATACATATTAAAAAGGCGATTGTAAGAGCAGTGGTTGTGTCTCCTGGGTTATGCTTCCCTGCTATAGTGAATACAGACCCAGATGGAAAGATTTTGCAACAGTTTACACATTTCGTTGAGCGGAAGTAGCTCAGGAGGTGAGTGCCGAGGTGTCCCTGAGCAAGACGCCACCTAACCCTAACTGCTCCTGACGTGTTCATTGTTACCTTGCATAGTTGACCGTCGGTGTATGAATGGGTGAATGTGAGGCAATACTGTAAAGTGCTTTGGATAAGTGCGATATAAATGCAATCCATTTGCCATTTACCATTTACACTTATACAGTTTCATTTATTCATCAGCGAGTCTCACAAATCAATCGATCTTAAGACGAAGTCAAGTCTGTGTGAAGGGGGTGTTTCAGTTTCTTTCACTTCCAATTTGTTCGACCACTCATGTTCCTTGGGTGGAGCTGCAATCCTTCCAACTACCCCTAGGAGTACACCTTACCCCTGTTTGAAAAGCACTGCTTCAGGAGAACAGCGTGGCTATTATGGTGACCTTGCTAACACCACCACATGCACCTTGTCTTGTCTTCTCTGCTCCGTCCTGCACATCCAGATGTTCCCCACCGCCGCCACCTGCGAGGCGTACCGATAAACATTGTGTTGGTGGTGGTGCTGGTGGAGCTGACAGTTGTTTTGACAGGATGTTCCAATGACATTGTATACCTTTTGTACTGTGTTGTACACACATGTGTACACACACGCAGAACCGTTATGTGTGCTTCACAGTACAGAGTACAATCATCTCCCTTCAGCGGCGCAGAGAAAACTTTGTAACAAGTGCTCCATACAGAAGTCCTACGATGACAGATTTGAAGAAGATTTCAAAACAACACAGAAGAAAATAAGGCTTGAGCAATCAAGGGTGGAATATGGAACGGAACAAAAAATGATTTCCCTCTCTCTTCATCCCTCTCTCTCTGTCGGCCTCTCTCAGTCACGCTGAGCAACAACAGAGCGTCTAAAACAGAGTTTCTGTCCGCCGGCCATCAGGACTGTGAACTCTGACCTCACCAGGGCCCCCTCACTGCCCCACATACACACATACTGTAGTTAGTACACAGTACATGCACTCACGTAGTTTATTATTTGAGTGCAATTGTGTCAGTAAATTATTTCCAACTTATTACATAATTCATTACATCCATACATGCAAACGTACATATTATGTACCCATTTTATTCTATATTCTTCACCTATTTTTGTATATTTTTATATTGACTTTATATAATATTTCTCATTCCCGCTGCTCTTTTCACTGTAAATATTCAGAAGCCAATTCTGTTGCCTCCAATTCATGTTGTTTGTATTGTTTGCATTATTCTCTTGCACATTCCGCTGGGCATCGCCACTTTCCATATCACCGCATGTGTATGATGACGACGAAACATCTTGAATGTTCTCCTGTATGCCGAACATTTACATATCCATAAATCACACAGTACATCCAATGTATGTATTATTGGGTTGTTCTGGTTGGCGAGCCCTGGTGTGTCCCGCTTGCTGGGGTGTTGGCAGAATATTACAATAATATATTAAATATTAAATATCAGTTGAAATCTGCTCGTTATTTTGACTGTTGAGTCCAAGAGGTTTTGCTAACTCCCCAACGCATACATTCCAAAGGCCAATGTGTTATATTTGATAGCATATTAAATCCACCTTTTTTTTTTTCTTTCTACTCTGTTTTGCTTCACACTCAATGTATTTAATGCTCTCTCTCTCTCTCTCTCTCTCTCTCTCTCTCTCTCTCTCTCTCTCTCTCTCTCTCTCTCTCTCTCTCTCTCTCTCTCTCTCTCTCTTCGATGCCTTTGGTGCCCAGTGGCCATCAGCCATCAGATAACTATGTCCGCAATCAATATGTACTGTGTGTGTGTGTGTGCGCTTGTGGGTGCTTGCATGTGTGTGTGTGTGTGTGTGTGTGTGTGTGTGTGTGTGTGCGTGTGTGTGTGCGTGTGCATGTGTTGTGCAGGCTCTAGGCGTATCTCGAGATGGCATGTGTGTTTGTGTGTGAGAGAGCCCTGAGACTGCGCTTAGGATCGGCCTCTCTCTCTCATCTCCTCTCTTTATTTATTTTATTTTCTCTTTATTACACTTCAATTATGCCAAATTGTTTTCGCCGTCAGAATATCTTATCTTGCCTACATATTTGTATATTTTAACTGTAAATTTGTAAATCTGTTAGTTTATTTTTATTATTCTGTTGTTTTCCATATTGTTTTATTGTACTGTATTGCTATGCAACCTGGCACAAGAATTTCCTTCGGGATTAATACATTTCTATTCTATTCTCTTCTCTTCTCTCTCTCTCTCTCTCTCTCTCTCTCTCTCTCTCTCTCTCTCTCTCTCTCTCTCTCTCGCTCTCTCGCTCTCTCTCTCTCTGTCTTTCTCTCCTGATGCCTTTGGTGCCCAGTGGCCATCAGCCATCAGATAACTATGTCCGCAATCAATATGTACTGTGTGTGTGTGTGTGCGCTTGTGGGTGCTTGCATGTGTGTGTGTGTGTGTGTGTGTGTGTGTGTGTGTGTGTGTGTGTGTGTGTGTGTGTGTGTGTGTGTGTGTGTGTGTGTGTGTGTGCGTGTGTGCGTGTGCATCTGATTGCACATGCAGGCTCTCAGGCGTATCTCCCCGAGATCGGCATGTGGCCATCTTGTGTGTGAGAGAGCCCTGAGCTTTTAATACTGCTGCTTAGGATGTAGCAGGCCTTCGACTCCCCCCGTCTCCCCCGGTGGGTCTGATCACTGCTTTCTTCTCTTTCCAGCTCTGCCTTCCCGCCTCCTCCCCCACCCCCCACACCACCACCATCTTAGCTCTCTCAGGGCCCCCCATCCTTCCTTCTCCCCAGCCACACTCTCTAGTTCCTCCTGGGGGATCCCGAGGCGTTCCCAGGCCAGACGAGATATATAATCTCTCCAGCGGGTTCTGGGTCTGCCCCGGGGTCTCCTCCCAGTTGGACGTGCCCGGAAAACCTCCAAAGGGAGGTGCCCGGGGGGCATCCTAATCAGATGCCCGAACCACCTCAGCTGACTCCTTTCGATGCGGAGGAGCAGCGGCTCTACTCCGAGCTCCCTCCGGATGTCTGAGCTCCTCACCCTATCTCTAAGGCTGAGCCCAGCCACCCTGCGGAGGAAACTCATTTCGGCCGCTTGTATCCGCGATCTCATTCTTTCGGTCACTACCCAAAGCTCGTGACCATAGGTGAGGGTTGGAACGTAGATGGACCTAGTAAATCGAAGCTTCGCCTTCCGGCTCAGCTCCCTCTTCACCACAACGGACCGGTACAGCGCCCGCATCACTGCAGACGCTGCACCAATCCGTCTGTCCATCTCCCGCTCCATTTTGCCCTCACTCGTGAACAAGACCCCGAGATACTTGAACTCCTTCGCTTGAGGCAGCAACTCACTCCCAACCCGGAGGGAACACTCCACCGTTTTCCGGCAGAGAACCATGGCCTCAGACTTGGAGGTGCTGACTCTCATCCCGACCGCTTCACACTCGGCTGCAAACCGCCCCAGTGCATGCTGGAGGTCACGGTCTGATGTAGCCAACAGAACCACATCATCTGCAAAGAGCAGAGATGCAATTCTGAGGTCCCCAAACCGGACACTCTCCTCACCTCGGCTGCGCCTTGAGATTCTGTCCATGAAGATCACGAACAGAACCGGTGACAAGGGACAACCTTGGCGGAGTCCAACACCCACTGAGAACATGCTTGACTTTGTGCCGAGAATACGGACGCAGCTCGCACTTTGTTCGTACAGGGACCGAATGGCACGTACCAACGGCCCCGGTACCCCATACTCCCGTAGTACCCCCCACATGATTCCCCGGGGGACATGGTCATAGGCCTTCTCCAAGTCCACAAAGCACATGTAGACTGGATGGGCAAACTCCCATGCGCCCCCCAACAACCCTGCGAGGGTAAAGAGCTGGTCCACTGTTCCACGGCCAGGACGGAATCCGCATTGTTCCTCCTGGAGCTGAGGTTCGACAATCGGCCGGAGCCTCCTTTCCAGCACCCTGGAATAAACTTTCCCGGGGAGGCTGAGCAGTGTGATACCCCGATAGTTGGAGCACACCCTCCGGTCCCCTTTCTTGAAAATGGGGACCACCACCCCGGTCTGCCACTCCACAGGTACTGTCCCCGACCTCCACGCTACATTGACTAGGCGTGTCAGCCACGACAGCCCGACAATGTCCAGAGCCTTCAGCATCTCAGGGCGAATCTCATCCACACCTGGCGCCTTGCCACTGAAGAGCTTTTTGACTACTTCAGTGACCTCTACCAAGGATATGGGTGAGACTTCCCCCGAGTCTTCAGACTCTGCCTCTTCCACAGAGGACGTACTGGTCGGGTTCAGGAGCTCCTCAAAGTGTTCTTTCCACCGCCCGACAATATCCTCAGTCTGGGTCAGCAGTTCTCCTCCCCGACTGAGCACAGCCTGAGCCAAGCCGAACAGTTTGCCAGAACTTCCTTGAGGCCAACCGAAAGTCCTGCTCCATGGCCTCCCCGAACTCCTCCCACACCCGGGTTTTTGCTTCAGCAACCGCTGAAGCTGCGGTCCTTTTGGCCTCCCGGTACCTGTCTGTTGTTTCAGGAGACCCCTGGGCCAACCAGGCCCGAAAGGCCTCCTTCTTCAGCCTGACGGCTTCCTTCACCGCTGGTGTCCACCAACGGGTTCTTGGGTTGCCGCCACGACAGGCACGACAGCCTTTTGACCACAGCTCCGAGCTGCAGCCTCTACAATGGAGGCTCTGAACATGGCCCACTCAGGTTCCATGTCCCCAACCTCCCCCGGGATGCACGAGAAGTTCTTCCGGAGGTGGGAGTTAAAGACCTTACGGACAGGGGCTTCCACCAGACGTTCCCAGTTCACCCTCACTACACGTTTGGGTTTACCAGGTCTGTCTGGCAGCCTCCCGCGCCATCTGATCCAACTCACCACCAGGTGGTGATCAGTTGACAGCTCTGCTCCCCTCTTCACCTGAGTGTCCAAAACATGCGGCCGCAGATCTGCCTTAGGATGTAGCAGGCCTTCGACTCCCCCCGTCTCCCCCGGTGGGTCTGATCACTGCTTTCTTCTCTTTCCAGCTCTGCCTTCCCGCCTCCTCCCCCACCCCCCACACCACCACCATCTTAGCTCTCTCCGTTCTCCTTTACCCATCCTGTCCTCTCCTCCCTCTCCTCTCACCCTCTCTCCTCTCCCTCCCCCTTCCTTCTTCCTCCTCTCCTCCTCCACCTCTCTCCTCTTCTCCTCTCTCACCTCTCCTCTCTCCCTCTCCCACCTCTCTCCTCTCTCTCCCCTTCTCCTCTCCCTCCTCTCCTCTCTCCTTCTCCTCCTCTCTCTCCTCTCCCCTCTTCCTCTCTCCTCCTCTCCTCCTCCTTCCTCTCCCTCCTCTCTCCCTCCTCCTCTCTCTCTCTCCTCTCTCCTCTCCTCCCTCCTCTCTCCTCCTCTCCTCCTGTCTTCTCTCTCCTCTCTCCTCCTCCTCTCCCTCCTCTCCTCTCTTTACTATCTCCTCTCTCCTCCTTCCTCTCCTCCCCTCTCCTCTCTCCTCCACTCCTCTCTCCTCCTCTGCTCTCTCTTCCTCCTCTCCTCCTCCTCTCCTCCTGTCTTCTCCTCTCCTCTCTCCTCCTCTCCCCCTCCTCCTCCTCTCTTATACTATCTCCTCTCTCCTCCTCTCCTCTCCTGTTTCCTCCTCTCCAATCATCTCTCCTCCACTCCTCTCTCCTCCTCTTTTTGCCTCATCCTCTCCTCTCTCCTCCTCTCAGCTCCTCTGAGAGACACACATAGAAACACTTTGAAGCCACAGCCGTTGTTTCATATCGAGCCGAAGATAGAAGATAAAGTGAGGTGAATGAAACGGAAAGAGAAAAAGAGAGAGGGGGGGGGAGAGAGATGGAGAGAGAAGGAGAGAGAGGGAGAGAGAGGGAGAGAGGGGGCGGTGGAAGTGAAAATATGGACAACAGACAACAAGGTCATTCATTCATGCATCAACAGCAGCAAGACATCACGGGTTCTTATAAGAACCGAGAGAGATCGTTGGGGGGAATCGACGAAGAAGATCGAGGGGGCGAGCCAGCCTGACATTTGGTGTGCGTGAGAGAGAGAGAGAGAGATCGAGGTGAGAGGATGAGCACGTCAGAGGGACAATTGGCAGCTGAGGCCGTCGGGAAAAAAAACACAGACACACACACACACACGCCGGGCCTGATGTTGAATAACGCTGACTGTTGCTAAATGCTAAATTATCGTACTAAATGTCAGGAGGTCTCGCGGGAATGTCGCCCAGCGTCCAGGAGATGAGAACTTTGACTACATTTGACTGACTATTAATCTAAAGTGGTGTGTGTGTGTGTGTGGTGTGTGTGTGTGTGTGTGTGTCCGAGCTGCCCAGTAGACTGGAAAATGTCACACACCTCCCGAGGTCATTTCATACTCAAAATAGGGATCTTTTTTTTTAAAAGCCTAATTCATTTTGGTTGACATAGCACAGCAAATTGAATGTTGTGTGCGGTGGGTGGGTCGTTCTCATACAAACATGTGATTTGTATTACGGAAAATGGCGCTTACAAACCCCTCCCCCCCACCCCCCCCACGACCAACCATCCATTTTGGGCTCCCATATACCCGGCACGTATAAAACTGTGAGTCAACTGTGAAATCACAGGAGGTAACACCCAAAAGGTCCCCGTAAACCCCAGATCCAATCGTCTCTCTAAAACGCCCCACAGGAACAAGACACCGCAAAGGTCACGGTTTTTATTACCACTGCCCCCGCCTTTGTTTTCCTTCTTTTCTTTTTGTTCTTTTTGCTCTTTCTGCTTTTTCTTAAAGGACCCCAATTTTACCACCAGGTGTGAGTGTGATTAGCCATCCCAGGAATAAATGTGTCATGTGACCACACTCCAGTGACCTCACATGTGGGAGTGCCCACCCAGATGTATGATGGGTACTAGATTAGCCTACCGAGTTGTACAGGTACAGTCCACTGGGTTGGTAGGCCGGTAGGACTGATCTAGTCATCAATACATATGGGCAGACTGGACACTCCCACTTGTGAGGTCACGAGGGAGGTAGTCACCTGACCATTTTGACACGGCTTGTAATGGCTAATCACACTCACACCGAGTGCTGTTGTAAAATAGGGTTCCTGTAAACAGTAAAGCTATAAAGGGGTTTATACTACACATATATATTGAGTGCATGTTCAGTGTGTGGAATAGCTGTGACCCTCTTTTCACATCGAATCAATAATCAATACCAGTCAATCAATCACGTGAAGGTTGAGTGTCAGACGTCAGTCGTCACGGTGACGCTCCGGCAGCGTGAGACACAGCTGTAAAGCCCGCTGACCTCTGACTTCTGACTTCTGACCTCTGACCTCACACTTAACCTTGACATTTAAGGCTGACTCATTTGTTACACACACACACGTGCACACTAAACACGGCCATGCAAGCGCACACACGCACGCACACACACACACACACACACACACATTCTTGTTGTCTGGAAGGCTTTATAGATGCCACATTGTTTTAAAAGACTTTCTAAAAGACGAAAGCTGTTGATGGTGGTGAATAATATTTACATATGTGATCCTGCAAGTGCAATTGTCTGCGCACATGCGGGGCGGTGAGTGGTTGTGACAAATAACGGAATAATCAACCAAGTATTCTCAGATCGTTCCCATTTCATCATTGGCCTACTCTCTGCGCGCACACACACACACACACACACACACACACACACACACACACACACACACACACACACACACACACACACACTTAACACGCACACGGCTTCGGAATATCTTATCTTGCCTCCATATTTGTATATTTTAACTGTAAATTTGTAAATCCGTTCAAGTGTATGAACCCCACATGCATGAAATCCACCCCCCACCACACACACACACACCACACACACACACACATACACACACCCGACACACACACACGCACACACACACACACACACACACACACACACACGCAACAGCACAACCCACCTTACACGCCCACACCTCAAC
>PIJE02001412.1:2500-5000 GCA_002895965.2 Coryphaenoides rupestris
CCTGAGTCATCCGCGGGGGGCCGGCGGGGCTGAGCTCGACGGCCACTTAAGCGCCGTAAATACATATTTACCGTACATTCCGTAATTCCCCTCTTGAAATGGGTCATATCATTTCTCGATGTTTCGGCGGCGTGCGCCAAAAGCCGTTCGATCGTAACTCAAAAAACATGTTTGTGTGAATGAACGAAGCCTTTCGGAGGTTCTCAGCGTCGACATCGGATACGAGTGCGAGCCACCGAGAGAGAGAGAGAGAGAGAGAGAGAGAGAGAGAGAGAGAGAGAGAGAGAGAATAGATAGTTCTTAGATGACAATAACAAAAAAATCATAAAATCCCCTGATGGATTGTGGGTAGGAGCGAGAGAGGGGCGATAGTACCTGCGGACACCCGACACCTCCTGAGCCGTGACTTATGGCGATGATGACTTAGTGGCGGGATAAACAGGGGTGGGGGGGGGGGGGGGGGGGGGGGGGGGGGGGGGGGGGGGGGGGGGGGGGGGGGGGGGGGGGGGGGAGATGCATCGTGACTGTGGATCGTTTTTTCAGATGATGGCGGGGGGCGGGGGGGTGATGAGGTGATGAGGAGGGTGGGTGATGAGGAAGAGGAGGTGAGGGGGGGGGCGGTTTCGCTCCCACAATGCCCAAGACCACTCCGTCTCTCTCCTTCCTCCTCTCTCCTGCATCCTCTCTCCTACCTCCTCTCTCCTGCCTCCTCTCTCTGCATCCTGCCTCCTCTCTCCTCTTTGGCATCCTACATAATGGAGCACGCGATACTGCGCCGGCTTCTATGGAGCACACGCTGTGACCTTCGGAATGGACGCCGATTGCACGCAGTTTTCTTGAGAACCGCTCGCGCAAACAACTTCACGCTCGAACCTTTGCAATCACACCTTGGGTCCTCGACAATAAACCTGCCAAGTGTAAAGACTATTGGTTGTCAAGAAAATCGAATTACATACATACACACATACACACACATGCGCGCGCGCATACCGCGACTCCTTCCGTTATTGTTAGATGATTCGTCCAAACCAATGCATAAAAAACAGAACAGCACTACCACCAAATAATATACGAGTTGTTCATGATCATCATAATCATCATTGTGATCTTCATGATCTCTGAATCTGATGAAGAATGAGAGGAAGAATGATCTGCAAGAACCAAACACAAAAAAACTATCTCTGAGAAAGTTGTTTTATCATTCACTGTTCGCTCTCATAGCTGACTTCCTCCGCTTGAACCTCCCCACAAGGCAAACTCCTCCATGACTGACCACCACACACACCCACAACCACCACCACACACACACCACCACCACCACCACCCAGCTCCCTTCACACACACACACACACACACACACACACACACACACAAGGCGGGCTCCAGGCCTGCTAGAGCCATTCGCTCCGTCTCACTCCTCACATGCCAGAGGGATTTCCACAAAGCAAACACTGGTTAGCCTCGCCGTGCAGTGTGGAGAGCCACAGCCAGCCAGCTCCCTCGGCCTGTGTGTGTGTGTGTGTATGTGTGTGTGTGTGTGTGTGTGTGTGTGTGTGTGTGTGTGTGTGTGTGTGTGTGTGTGTGTGTGTGTGTGTGTGTGTGTGTGTGTGTGTGTGTGTGTGTGTGTGTGTGGGTGAGTTTGTATGTGTGCATGTGTGTGTTTGTGAGTGTGTGTTTCAGTGTGCATGTGTGTGTGAGTGTGTGTGTGTGTGGGGGGGGGTGTATGTGTGAGAGTGCGTCTATGCATATGTGTGTGAGTGTGTGAGGGTGTCCATGTCTGTGTGTATGTTTGTGTATGCGTGTGTGTGAGTGGGTGTGTGTTTCAGTGTGAATGTGTGTGTGTGTGTGAGTGTGTGTGTGTGTGTGGTGTGTGTGTGTGTGTGGTGTGGTGTGGTGTGTGTGTGTGTGTGTGGGGTGTGTGTGTGTTGTGTGTGTGTGTGTGTGTGTGTGTGTGTGTGTGTTGCTGTGTGTATGTTTGTGTGTGTGTGTGTGTGAGTGGGTGTGTGTTTCAGTGTGAATGTGTGTGTGTGGGTGTGTGTGTGTGTGTGTGCATGTGTGTGGGTGTGTGTGTGTGTGTGTGTGTGTGTGTGTGTGTGTGTGTGTGTGGGGGGGGGGGGGGGGGGGTATATGTGAGAGTGCGTGTATGTGTGTGTGAGTGTGCGTCTACCCATATGTGTGTGAGTGTGTGTGGGTGTGGGTGTGTGTGAAGCTGTAATACAGATGACTCTGCCGTGATGCTATAAAAAATAGTTGTGGCCATGAATCACAGCTTGGCGACGGTCCAACGTATGTTAAGTAATGTAAGGTCGAGTCTGAGTGCGTATCGTACATATTGTCCTCAGGTGGAGAGGCAGGAAAACCATCTCCACCTCTATCTCTCTATCTAGTCTCTATATCTATATCTCTATTTATCTGTCTATGTATCTCTCTCTCTCACTTTCTCTCTCTCTCCCTCTCCCCTCTCTCTCGCTCTCTCTCGCTCTCTTTTTCGCTCTCTCTC
>PIJE02001412.1:10000-22500 GCA_002895965.2 Coryphaenoides rupestris
AGGGCAAACATCAAGGAACCCCAAACCTCCGAACATACAATCACCGTTGAAACACGGATGACTCTATCCAATGGTGTGCAGGAAATCGAGCCAAGCTCTCACACACACACACACACACACTTCTCACAGACCTATCCAAAGCCACTGTCGAAAAACTTGTGGTCTGTGGAAGAAAAGGGGGGGGAAAAAAAGCCCATAAACATAAGTCTGGGTTTGGCTTGGCCGGTGTATGTTGCTGCCTCTCTCTTTTCTGCGGTTATGTAAATCTTTCCAGTGTAAAGGCTTGTGAAACGGCACATAGCCTCACTTAAGCCAGCACACAAAATCTCCTATCTGGCCTCTTATTTCTTCTCCCCCCCCCCCCCCCCAACCTCCCGCGGGCTGATGACCGATGCCCAGTGCCCGGTCGTTTCCATGTTTCCCAGCCCTGTGAGGGGAGCCGGCCCCTGGCCAGCCGGAGACACAAGGCACGTTGAGTCATATACCACTTAGAGTATGGCTCCAGCCGTTTCCTGTGGTGTGGTGTACGATTGGCTCGCCGGAGAATTTGTGCTCTCTGAGAATGGCCCTGTGCTGCATCAGTTCTTTGGTTTTTTTTTGGTTTTTATTTTCCCTCTAAAAAAAAGAAAAAAGGCAGATCAGTGACTATCGTTCCACTGACCTTTTCAAAAGCAGATGTTTTCACTTATCCATCCTTCTCTCCTCTCCTCTCCTTTCTCTTCTCCTCCGCCGCACTCGGCCGTTGGTGACCCATCTCCACCTTTCTAATGTCCCCCATATCAGACCTCTATCTGTTACCGGTGCTCTATCTGTTCTCGTAGTTCTGTCTGTTCTCAAACCTCTCGCTGTTATTAGAGCTCTATCTGTTATCAGTGCTCTATCTGTTCTCTATATATTACCAGTGCGTTTTTAATAATAATGTCTCTATGAGGCCATATGCTCAGTTGTCCAAATTTAAAATACATAAGCTCTATCCATGTATTAAAAACAAGTCCTGCAGACTGCATGGATACTCCAAATCTGGATGAAACGCGCTCCCTGTAATCTCTCTGGATATCTGTGGTCATTATTGCACGTTCCCCAAGCGCATCTAAGAACCATGTTGTTCTAACTAAATGTATCTGTAGTCTAATATAAGAACCATGTTGTTCTAACTAAATGTAGCTGTAGTCTAATATAAGAACCATGTTGTTCTAACTAAATGTATCTGTAGTCTAATATAAGAACCATGTTGTTCTAACTAAATGTATCTGTAGTCTAATATAAGAACCATGTTGTTCTAACTAAATGTAGCTGTAGTCTAATCTATGAACACAACAACGCGGGACAAGCTTTGTTTGTGGGACATCATGGCGGCTCTGTTGCAAGGGGCGTGGTCTTAAGAAATCAGGCAATCTTATTGGTTATTATTCTCCGCTGACTGACAGGGTGGAAAGGTCCATTATGCCAGCCAGCCAAAACACACAACTCTCCCACACAGTATTGAAGTGTGAAAGTGGCACAGGAAAGATACGGTCAGGAACTGGACAGCATGGGGGGGGGGGGGGGAAGAGAGAGAGAGAGAGAGAGAGAGAGAGAGAGAGAGAGAGAGAGAGAGAGAGAGAGAGAGAGAAGAGAGAGAGAGAGAGAGAGAGAGAGAGAGACAGAGAGAGGAGAGAGAGAGAGAGAGAGAGAGAGAGAGAGAGAGAGAGAGAGAGAGAGGAGAGAGAGAGAGAGAGAGGATCAGAGAGAGAGAGCGTCGGGTTCAAAATAGAGAAAATATGTTGCTATGGGAAGAACATAATGTGCGAGGGAGGGCGGGGGGGGGGGGTATTGTATCAAACCCAACCCCCCCCCACCTCTCAAGTCCCACAATGCACTGCAGCAGTTACAGCCTCTTTCCACCCATCACGTTAGCAGTACAATAACACGATGCCATGAGAAGCCCGACCCTGCCACCCACTCACCCCCGTCCCACCCCGCTAGGCCCCCCCGAGCCCTGACCCCCATCCCGATCCGATCCGCACAGCTGTGCGATCCTCTGGCCCCCGGTCTGGTCCCACTGGTCCTGGGGAAGGAGAGGAGAAGCGAGACCAGACAAAAATGCAAACAAGAGTGAAAGGGAAACACTCTGACTGAAGACATTTAAATGTGTTTTAACTTCCTTCGAACAAAGGAAGCGTCCAAAATAGACACTCACACACACACAACGACATACACACACACACACACAACACACACACACACACACACACACACACACACACACACACACACTCACACACACACACACACACACACACACACACACACACACTCTCTCTCACTCTCTCTCACACAGACACACACACACACATACACACACAAACACACACTCACACAAACTCTCTCTCTCACACACACACACACACACACACACACACACATCCAGGTACACACTCACACAAACTCTCTCTCTCACCTCTGTCCTCTCTCTCCTCTTCTCTCTCTCTCTCTCTCTCTCTCTCTCTCTCTCCTCCTCTCTCTCCCTCTCTTTTCTGTGAGCCCTGGAGGAGAGGAGGAGAGGAGAGAAGGATGGATAAGTGAAAACATCTGCTTTTGAAAAGGTCAGTGGAACGATAGTCACTGATCTGCCTTTTTTTTTTTTTTTTAGAGGGAAAATAAAAACCAAAAAAAAACAAAAAAAACTGATGCAGCACAGGGCCGTTCTCAGAGAGCACAAATTCTCCGGCGAGCCAATCGTACACCACACCACAGGAAACGGCTGGAGCCATACTCTAAGTGGTATATGACTCAACGTGCCTTGTGTCTCCGGCTGGCCAGGGGCCGGCTCCCCTCGCAGGGCTGGGAAACATGGAAACGACCGGGCACTGGGCATCGGTCATCAGCCCGGGAGGTTGGGGGGGGGGGGGGGGGGGGAGAAGAAATAAGAGGCCAGATAGGAGATTTTGTGTGCTGGCTTAAGTGAGGCTATGTGCCGTTTCACAAGCCTTTACACTGGAAAGATTTACATAACCGCAGAAAAGAGAGAGGCAGCAACGTACACCGGCCAAGCCAAACCCAGACTTATGTTTATGGGCTTTTTTTCCCCCCCTTTTCTTCCACAGACCACAAGTTTTTCGACAGTGGCTTTGGATAGGTCTGTGAGAAGTGTGTGTGTGTGTGTGTGTGAGAGCTTGGCTCGATTTCCTGCACACCATTGGATAGAGTCATCCGTGTTTCAACGGTGATTGTATGTTCGGAGGTTTGGGGTTCCTTGATGTTTGCCCTGCATATAAGTGAACAGTGTAATGTTGTTTAATGTTGTGTAATGTTGTGTAATAGTGTAATTACTGATTCATGATGATCTCACTATGCGCTTAAAGTGTTTTATTTCTTCGTCCTTTAGCAATTTTGACTTCATATGGGGAACATGTAACCATTTTTAGGTCATGTATGTTATCTTAAGTATCATTTGTAGTGTTAATGAACAACATTTACGAGTATAATGTGATCAACCCCTCGTCACTTGATGTTTAGCTCTTCTAATAATCATGTGTAACTATTGCATACACACATTTATATTTATATTCCCTCCAATTGTTTTGAGTCCGCTATATTTCAGTCGGAGTCTGAAGCCAAAGCTGGCGATTAAACAGAGAGCCCTGATTTCATCACTGGAAGAGTGGAGGGGTGGAGAGGTGGAGGATGGAGGAGAGCGGAGGGTGGAGACGTGTGTGTGCCGGATCAAACGACCGTGGGCCTCACCTCCTGGCGGGTTCCGGCGCAGCGCAGCTCTCCGTCTGCCGCCCGGCGCAGCTGCCCGGGCCGTTTTAACCAACCATGGGAAAACTCTCCCAGTTAGTCATTATTAGCTGGTCTCCTTCCCTTAGTCATCTCTCTTATCTTCCCGCTCAACCCGGGGAGAATGTTCCCCCTCTGCCAGAACGGAGAACAGTACTTTCAGCAGCCATGAATGGAACTACAGATAAAGATTTCACCCTCCCCTCTCTGCTCCCCAATACCCCAGAGCGGAAATCTCCTTCCTCCCAAGAGTGCGTCTGCCAGATATCCGAGCCAGACTTGGAGTCGTCCGACCCCGCCACAGTCCAGAAGGTCTCGGTCTAATGAGACGGGGGTGGCTGCTCCCAAACATGTGCTGCTTTTGTATACAGTGTCAGGGTTCCTAGCTATAACTCAATAGATACAATCAGATCAATAGGACCGTCGGTAGGCAGGAAGAAGCCTCGTACACACTGTAGTCTGTCTAGTACCTGCCGCCCTTCATACAGCCTACTGTGGCTCACAACTGCAACTTGTCTTTATAGAAGACATTATCCTTCAGCTAGAGTGAGTATAAGTAAAGAACACAATATCATCAGCATATAACAAAATCACCAGTCAAGCGTATGGAATTCTGCATGTTGGTATGGTGCTACTATGTACTGTATATAGAGGCATACATTGTTGTACAGTTGTACAGTTGTGCTCTCTTATATGGACATATGGAGACAGAAACAGACACACACACACACACACACAGTCCTCAGCCCAAGTGATTTCCCACCAAAAGAAGCAGGCCTTATTTTGAGATGATTCTCCTGGAAAAAAGGAAGGATAAGGAGTTTTGTTGTGCAATGCAAGAAAATGCTCGGCTGCCTCGCCTCAAACCACACAAACTATTTGTACTTCTCTATTCTCTATTCGCTATTTTTTCCCCCACACTTTAAAAGGCCATCCGATCGTCATCCTCGGGGAAATTCTAAAAACAACAATGGCTTTGCGCGTCATCTCCAATTTTCGGAGCGGCAGCATCGGAGACGCGGTGACCTTGCCCCTCAGACGCATCTTTGGTTTGGAGCAGTCGGTAAAAGAGGGAGCTCCGGGTTTCCTGCTATTGTGGCCCCTATGCTGGCCCCTATACCCCCCCCCTCCCCCCCGTCTCCTCGAACCCCCTGACACAGCATCAGGCGATCCCGCCGTCGAGGAGCGGGAAGATAGCATCGGAGGGAGGAGCAGATAGTGGGCGTGAGATAAGAGGCGACTGTCATGACTTGCAGGTCCACTCTGAAATGGAAATGAGAGAGGCGGGCGACATTCCTCCCAGGTAAATGTTTGCGGAACGCCGAATACAGTGAGGGGTGATAGAGACTGTGGCACTCCAATCACAGCCTACTTTTATTCGACAGCTTGTGTTCATTATCAATTCTAATCGATGGTGACAATAATCAATCTGATGGATATATCAGTTAGGATATCATTAGTATGCATTAGTAACTAAAGCGTTTTGTAAAAACTTGTTTTTACGAGTTTTCTGTACTCGTTTTTTTTGGGAAAAGAAATACAAATGAAAGTTAAAAAACCATATTCTCAAAAAACACTGAAGCATGGTCGAATAAAAAAACAACAACAAGTAACAACAAATAGGCAAACAAACCAACCAACCATCAAACAAACAAACATAAAGCACAGTAAGTAGGAAAGGGAGGCTAGTTTGAAACAGGTTTGGCCCCTGAGCGTCGCATTCCAGCTGCAGCTCATATAAGCGCCCCTCCGTCTCAAAGATGCAGGTCAATAAAATAAAAAAATAAAAAAGACGACGGCGGCGACGGCCAAAATTCCTTCAAGGTTTGAATCCGGGGGCCTCCAAGAGCTTGACTTCATTATTGTAATTTCCTCCACCTCCACATTGTACACTGGATTTTAACCTCCTGTCTACCCAGCAGTGTGTAGGATAGGGTTTCCTGGCGGCTTCGCTCCTCGTTAAAGACCCTCTGAGCTTTTTTTGAGCGCGGTCCAAAATTGTTACGATGAAGTCACTGTGTACAATGTATACCGTCGGACTTATTAAAAATCTTATATAACGACGTACACAGAGGAGGACTTATATGGCGCAAATTAAAATACCCGTTTTGTATCCAAGGAGAGTAAAACATTTCAAATCTACTCTATTCTCCATTTGATAGCTTTCCTTCTGTGTTGGAGTCTGTTCTGTTCTAGTCTATCCCGATCCAGTCGGTGCTGATGTGCACTGTAGCGCTGTTCCAGTTACACAACATCCAGACTGCTGAATCCAGACTGTTTTCTATCAGGCTTTGCTTGCAAAAGTAATAAAATGTAAAAGAAAAAAACAACCAAACAACCTTGCGTGACGTCATGCAAATTCCTGCATCGCTGTATCATAAACCGTGTCAGCTCTTATAATTGAGGTGATGTACGCCGTTTGATATTACAAGTGACAACCTGTTGATGTGTTCTCGCTGCGTAGCATGGGAGTCGCTGGGCTCGGCCTCGTCTGCGAGTCAGCAATTAATCTCATCTCCGGCCAAGGGTGGGTGTGACAGCCCCAGAGGCTGGGGGTGAGGGGGGTGGGGTGGGGGGGGGGGGGTTAGGCTGATATAAGGCCAAGAATGAAGGCAAACGAGTGGGAGAGAACGGGTGGTGAGGAATGGGGGGGGAGAGAGAGTGGGATAGAGAGAGAGTATGGGAGAGAGTGGGAAGGAGAGGCATGAAGAGGATAAGAGAAGGAAAGAGAGAGCGAGGCAGAGAGAGAGAGAGAGAAGGGTGATTGGAGTGCCACAGTAAGAGCGTGCTCATCTCTATCACCCCTCACTGTATTCGGCGTTCCGCAAACATTTACCTGGGAGGAATGTCGCCCGCCTCTCTCATTTCCATTTCAGAGTGGACCTGCAAGTCATGACAGTCGCCTCTTATCTCACGCCCACTATCTGCTCCTCCTCCGATGCTATCTTCCCGCTCCTCGACGGCGGGATCGCCTGATGCTGTGTCAGGGGGTTCGAGGAGACGGGGGGGAGGGGGGGGGTATAGGGGCCAGCATAGGGGCCACAATAGCAGGAAACCCGGAGCTCCCTCTTTTACCGACTGCTCCAAACCAAAGATGCGTCTGAGGGGCAAGGTCACCGCGTCTCCGATGCTGCCGCTCCGAAAATTGGAGATGACGCGCAAAGCCATTGTTGTTTTTAGAATTTCCCCGAGGATGACGATCGGATGGCCTTTTAAAGTGTGGGGGAAAAAATAGCGAATAGAGAATAGAGAAGTACAAATAGTTTGTGTGGTTTGAGGCGAGGCAGCCGAGCATTTTCTTGCATTGCACAACAAAACTCCTTATCCTTCCTTTTTTCCAGGAGAATCATCTCAAAATAAGGCCTGCTTCTTTTGGTGGGAAATCACTTGGGCTGAGGACTGTGTGTGTGTGTGTGTGTGTCTGTTTCTGTCTCCATATGTCCATATAAGAGAGCACAACTGTACAACTGTACAACAATGTATGCCTCTATATACAGCACATAGTAGCACCAAACCAACGTGCAGAATTCCATTCGCTTGACTGGTGATTTTGTTATATGCTGATGATATTGTGTTCTTTACTTATACTCACTCTAGCTGAAGGATAATGTCTTCTATAAAGACAAGTTGCAGTTGTGAGCCACAGTAGGCTGTATGAAGGGCGGCAGGTACTAGACAGACTACAGTGTGTACGAGGCTTCTTCCTGCCTACCGACGGTCCTATTGATCTGATTGTATCTATTGAGTTATAGCTAGGAACCCTGACACTGTATACAAAAGCAGCACATGTTTGGGAGCAGCCACCCCCGTCTCATTAGACCGAGACCTTCTGGACTGTGGCGGGGTCGGACGACTCCAAGTCTGGCTCGGATATCTGGCAGACGCACTCTTGGGAGGAAGGAGATTTCCGCTCTGGGGTATTGGGGAGCAGAGAGGGGAGGGTGAAATCTTTATCTGTAGTTCCATTCATAGGCTGCTGGGAAAATACTGGTTCTCCGGGTTCTGGCAGAGGGGGAAGCATTCTCCCCCGGGTTGAGGCGGGAGAGAGAAGAGGAGAATGAACTAAGGGAAGGAGACCAGCTAAGTAATGACATAACTGGGAGAGTGTCCCATGGTGGTTAAGACGGCCCGGGCAGCTGCGCGCGGCGGCAGACGGAGAGCTGCGCTGCGCCGGAACCCGCCCAGGAGGTGAGGCCCATGGTCGTTTGATCCCGGCACACACACGTCTCCACCCTCCCGCTCGTCCTCCATCCGTCCACCTCTCCACCCCTCCACTCTTCCAGTGAATGAAATCAGGGCTCTCTGTTTAATCGCCAGCTTTGGCTTCAGACTCGACTGAAATATAGTGGACTCAAAACAATTGGAGGGAATATAAATATAAATGTGTGTATGCAATAGTTACACATGATTATTAGAAGAGCTAAACATCAAGTGACGAGGGGTTGATCACATTATACTCGTAAATGTTGTTCCATGTAACACTACAAATGATACTTAAGATAACATACATGACCTAAAAATGGTTACATGTTCCCCATATTGAAGTCAAAATTGCTAAAGGACGAAGAAATAAAACACTTTAAGCGCATAGTGAGATCATCATGAATCAGTAATTACACTATTACACAACATTAAACAACATTACACTACATTACACTGTTCACTTATACGCAGGGCAAACATCAAGGAACCCCAAACCTGCTGAACATACAATCCACCGTTGAAAACACGGGATGACTCTATCCAATGGTGTGCAGGAAATCGAGCCAAGCTCTCACACACACACACACACACACTTCTCACAGACCTATCCAAAGCCACTGTCGAAAAACTTGTGGTCTGTGGAAGAAAAGGGGGGGAAAAAAAGCCCATAAACATAAGTCTGGGTTTGGCTTGGCCGGTGTATGTTGCTGCCTCTCTCTTTTCTGCGGTTATGTAAATCTTTCCAGTGTAAAGGCTTGTGAAACGGCACATAGCCTCACTTAAGCCAGCACACAAAATCTCCTATCTGGCCTCTTATTTCTTCTCCCCCCCCCCCCCCCACCTCCCGCGGCTGATGACCGATGCCCAGTGCCCGGTCGTTTCCATGTTTCCCAGCCCGCCGAGGGGAGCCGGCCCCTGGCCAGCCGGAGACACAAGGCACGTGAGTCATATACCACTTAGAGTATGGCTCCAGCCGTTTCCTGTGGTGTGGTGTACGATTGGCTCGCCGGAGAATTTGTGCTCTCTGAGAATGGCCCTGTGCTGCATCAGTTCTTTGGTTTTTTTTTGGTTTTTATTTTCCCTCTAAAAAAAAGAAAAAAGGCAGATCAGTGACTATCGTTCCACTGACCTTTTCAAAAGCAGATGTTTTCACTTATCCATCCTTCTCTCCTCTCCTCTCCTTTCTCTTCTCCTCTGCCGCACTCGGCCGTGGTGACCCATCTCCACCTTTCTAACGTCCCCCGTATCAGACCTCTATCTGTTACCGGTGCTCTATCTGTTCTCGTAGTTCTATCTGTTCTCAAACCTCTCGCTGTTATTAGAGCTCTATCTGTTATCAGTGCTCTACCTCGGCGCTCTATATATTACCAGTGCTCCATCTCAGTGCTCTGTGGCCGCTGTAACTCAAATCAAAACAGAGCGTCCTACGTAGGAGGATTTGTAAAGGTTTTTTAATCGTTTTGAGCCCGAACGTAAATTCATTCATTCTTGTATCATGGGATTAAGGGCTAGGAAGACATATTGCTATTACAAGAGGAGAAACACCTGGGGAATGAAGAAGGCATTTTGTCGATACAGTCACAACGGGATGAATTAACGAGTTTCACAATAAAGCAGGTCAATGACTTTTATGATGTTCCCTCTGGACCTGATCCTTAAAGGTTTCATAGACACACGCACACACACACACACACACAAACAGCATTGCTAAAGATAAATGTCACCGCCAACCTATATTATTAACAATATCTTGCTGCAGCCAAATGGGTTTTAGCTGTATAGGTTTATTGCATGGCTAAGAAAACTGGGTAGTCTTGTTGCATGAGTAAAAGCCAATACAATGCCACAGTGAACAACCCAGGGCCTTCAAATAAGCGCTAATATTTTGCTGAAATTGTATGAAAGTGACTACAATAATAATGTAATTCCCTTGAAAGTACATCTATATTCATGGCGGCCTCTGACCCTTAACTTGCATCTAAATAATGTCGAAGTTTTGTTTCCTGTTAAAGGTTAATATCTAATGAAGCCGACAAGGTTTTTTTTTTTTGTAACTCTAACTCTCTGTTTAACCCCACTATGCATAACTTGTTGAACTTTTGAACTGTCTCTTCACTAACTTTTCAAATGGGATGAAAGCGGTATTGTCTGGCCGCTAAGGCGAATGTACTTGACGGACAAAGGGCTTCGTTAGGCTGGGCGGCGGCGGCGGCGGCGGTGGCGGCGGCGGTGGCAGCGTTGCTGGATCTACACGGCAGAGCGTTTGCTGTGCTACTCAGGGTGGACGAGGAGGAGGAACGGTTTACTTTGGATGCCGTTTAGCTCAACTACTCTCCGTCTTGTCAAGGACCGGAGGACTGGAGGAGCGATCAGCGCGAGCTTCCCCAGAGTCTCACTCTGTGTGATTGAACTTCATTGTTTAGAGTGCCGCGCTAACTGGCCGCTCTCGGTGTCGATGTGATTAGCATTGAGTGACGCGCACGCAACACACGTATCAGATCATAGCGTGGACGTCAGGGGAACAGCGAGGCCGGGGTTCTTTCATCTTCCAACGGCGAGTGATGAGATTAATAACTACACAAAAAGGTCCCCGAAGCAGGTTTATAAATTAAAGTAATTAAGGTTGTCGAGAAAGTGAGAAATGTTAATGCTTGATCCTGGGCAATGGGACTACAGAGAGTTACATCAAAACGGATCTGTAAGGTATGGAGGAGAAAGCTACAAAAAAATTATTTTCATACAAATGTTGATCCTAATCTGAAAAGTGAAGAAAGAAGAAATACCATTTTGTTCAGTCGCCCCAACGTACACAACCTCCACATCGCAATTAAACACAGATCTTGCGATGGAGTCATATTGGGCTCCATGGGTAAAGCAAACAGTCCTATACTGGATATATGCCATTCTCACCATCACAGCTCTTACCTGTCCCAGTACGGGGCCCTCAGCAGAACACCCAGGGGCCGTTTTCTTGGGGGGGTGGCGAGGTTTGGGGGGGGTGGGGGGGGGGGGACGCAAAGAAACGACAGTGTGAGTGGAAACTCAAAGGCCTGGATAAACACGGCAACAAGAGGTGTTGGCTAACACTAGTACTGTGGTGGTGGTGGTGGTGGTGGTGGTGGTGTTGGGAGGAGAAGGGGGGCTAGGGGAGAGCTAAATCTGGCCCCAGTATGCCCTTTGCTCTCCCACCCTCGAGGATCTGTTTGTTTAGCAGCAGATCCTGGGGAAGCTCTCTTGGAGGTGCTAAAGACAAGGAAAATGAGCCAGGCGAGCGTCCGTTGGTTGGTCGGCTCGGGTGTCGAGAGGATGTGTGTCCGCCCTCCCCACCCTAGCAGGCCCCCTTCACCCCCTAAAACCCCCTTTCCACGCCCCCACCGTCCCCGGCCTGGCCTTCGCCCTCGGAGAACAGAAGGCTACGTGGTTGGTTTTTCCTTGTTTATTACACCACTGGCTGAGTCCTGAAGAGGCAGCCGTCCACGCCGGTGCTGTGAACTATCTCAGGGCGGCCGGTGGTCGATGTAGAGCTGTTGATTGAACTCATTTAGGGAAGTCACCACTTGTTTGGGAACGGCAAGAGGCATTTTTTACCACATTTGGACTGTTGCTCTTACTCAACAGCCACAATACATTAGGGTAACATTATAGTGGTCATTTGTATTCATCATTTAATTAGTGAACAGCAACTCACACAATATTAAATTTAACACCATAAATATTTTATTAAAATATCATCAACATCAACATTACTTAGATACCCAGAAAATGCCAATGCTAAATCCATATGAAACAACCAGGAGCGAGACCAGGAAAATTCCCTATTATGGGGTAATGTTTTGGGGGGGGGGGGGTGGGGGGTTTAAAACGATTATAGGCGGAGCCTGCAATGACAACATGAAGGAGAGCCAATCGGAGGATCCCGGTCATTTCACCGTACATAAACACTAAGGACTCACTGGCTGACGATCACTGTGGTGGACTGGAAGCATGAAGTCTGTCTCACCACACTGGCCCACGCCTGCCAGACCTGAACACCAACATCTGTGGGTGGGGGGAGCAGCAGAGTCGATTCAGCCCAGAAGCTCTTGTAGAAGGTGGTCTCCTTCCAGGAGCTTGGTGGTGTGTGTGTGTGTGTGGGGGGGGGGGGGTGACAAGACAACTCTTTTCAAAGCGAGTACAGTGGGCTGGGCTGATGTTAACTGTAATGCAGATAGGAATGAAGGGAGCACCTGTATATGATGGAAGCATGCATTAGTAGATATATGGTTCTATAGAGGAGGAGAACAAGAGAGACAAATGTAGAATGTTAGTATAGTCAAGTGTAAAAGTCAAAGTGTTTTATTGTCACATGTACATCATAATTTAAGACTTTACTTCTCTAACTGCTCCTTTTTGGTCATGGAATGTACAAACAGAGATGTGTTAGATGTCGCTTTTTTTTCTTTTCTGTTTTCTGGAGTTGTACATGACCATGAGCGGAATAAATAAAAATGAAATTAAATTAAATGAAATAACACAGGGAAACAGTGAAATTCTTG
>PIJE02001412.1:27500-32500 GCA_002895965.2 Coryphaenoides rupestris
CACACACACACATACATTCACCTTGCTTCCTGCCAACTCCCGGACCCCGGCATCCCCCTCCGGCGCGTCCCGTGTCCCGCTGGCGCCCCTGCCGGGTCTCTGACATGAGATCTGAGTCCTGAGGTCTCCTACACTTCCCCTGCTTAGCGCTAAGCTGCTAAGCTACCTCCATTGTGGTCCGGGAGAGAACACATCTGTTGTGCGCTTTCGGCCCTTTTGAGACTTTTTATATGAACAAGATCATAGTCACCTTATTAAAAAAAAACCTTCGATCTATCTTCGCTTCTCACTGTGTCAGCCTTTGTGAGTCAGCTCACAGTTTAGGAGACAAATGCCAACACAACACAGCCGTATACCTAATGGATTGAGTAAGGATAGAGACAATAATCCTTAGCATGATATGTTTGCGATTTGAAAGTATCTTCAAACAACCCAGCTGAGATACTTTATCGACCAGGTCACAAATATTTGTGTTTGTGTGTATTGGCCTTTTACCCCCCCCCCCCAAAATAACACGTTTAAAACACAAAAGCCGCAAAAGAGAAAGTATTTACTTTTGGACTCAACACAGACACACACACACACACACACACTCAACAAGTCCCATTCACCGCCTCGCTTACGGGACCCGTCGCCATGCCAACCTCTTCACCTCCTCCTCCTCCTCCTCCTCCTCCTCCTCTCTTGCCGAGGATCGGCGAGGGTTCACTTGGCGGCTGGTTGGATGTTTGCGCTTTGGATTTTCCCTGAAGTGATGTTCAGAGCTGCGGCCACGTGGACCAGAACACAGGCAACAGAGGACTAAAGAGATGTTTACCGAGAGGTTAATGGAGCGGCTTGGACCACGGCTTCACCGCGGCGTGCGCTATAATCCCTTTAAAGGGGCGCAGAGAGAGAGAGAGAGGTTAGGGTTAGGGCCGGGATATCCGTGCGCATGCAAGATGCATACCATCTCTGGTGTAAAATAAAGCTTTCTCATTCTGAATGTTACTTATTAGTAGCTAGCATGATCAGTATGGTATTAGTGTAACAGTAGTTTTAGTATTCGTGTTGTTGTTGTCGTCTGCCTGTTGTACTACGAATACAATAAATGTACTAGCACCGTGTCACACTTGCACTATGTCAGAGGAGCTACAAGACACACACACACACACACTCACACTCACACACACGCCCACACTTAAACAACCGCAGACACACAAAGTGAGGGCTAAACTCACGCGACGAGGACAGCGGCGGTGGTGTGAAACTAAAACTGGTGAGTTAATCTTGCCTCTTCTTCGATAATGCTCGCCGCACAGTACAGGCCCTTGTGTTTGGCGGTCGTGGCGGCGGTGGTGACTCCTTCGCTCCCTCCTTTTGACGGGGGTCTCCCCGCGTTTGTGTTTCGGGGGGGGGGGCGCTGCTGGCAAAACAAAAGCACACGTTCAACTCACCAAACCATATTTATGACCTGCTCACTGTACAGGGGGCTCCTCTGTTGCTGTTGCCCGCCGCCAGCACCGCCATCGTCACCCAACCCCCCTTCCCCCCCGTGCGCCCGGCGGTGCTGAATGGGGGGCGAGCATGAAAAGAGGAAATGAATGGGTGAGGGATGAATGAGTGGCCCAGGGGTCAGCTTAATGGAGTGACACCCTGGCCTCTATTGACTTCCAGCGGCACACTATTAACTCCCCTGCTACTCCCGCCGCTCAGCACCCGGGAGGGGGAGGTGGGGGGGGGGTGGGGGGCACGGCTTCCCGCTTTGCTGTTTACGCCCGTCTATTGTTGTTGACGTGTTGGTTTGTTTGCTTGTTGTTGTTTGTGTGTTGTATTGTAGTTATTGTCTGATGCTGACCATGCTTTTTGTTGTTGTTGTTGGTGTAAAACCACACCACAGCTCACTGGAATGGTGCTTCAGGCGGTGGTGGTGGTGGTGGGTGGTGGGGGGTGGTTGGGGGGGGTGGGGGTGGGGGGGTTACGGCCACAACCATTGTCAACCGACCTTCATTTTCCCCACCAAGGTTTTGGTGAAAGATATTCAACTGTAGAACACACTGGCACTGGAAGGCCTGGCAGTGATAGCGCCGGTATGGGGACTGGAAATCGCGACTTTTATTCAAAGTCAACTTTAAGTCAAAGTCTTTGCAGTTATCTGTGTGTGTGTGTGTGTGTGTGTGTGTGTGTGTGTGTGTGTGTGTGTGTGTGTGTGTGTGTGTGTGTGTGTGTGTGTGTGCATGTGTGTGCATGTGTGTGTGCGTGGGTAGCAGGTTGAAGGGGGGTGGGGGGGGGGGGGGGGGATTGCAGCAGCAGGACCCTTATCAATAACAAGAGAGATGTGTATGTTTCTTTAAGAAAAGCCCATAAATGGTTTCCCCCCCACCCCCTCCCTGTTCTCCTCCTCCTCTGAAAGGGGGCCGGCCTTCGCCTGAGTTTCCCTTGAAGGGTCAAGCCTGCCATTGAAGTCTGAATGGCCTGCCATGGCAGATTACACCGCACAGCTGTCCCCGCACCGTGGAAATTAAGTTATGCCCCGTGTCAGCTAGTTTTGTGTTTTTCTCCTTCTCTCTTTCTCTCCCCCCTTTCTCTTTCTCTCTCTCTCTTTAACTCTCTCTATTCTCCCACCCTCTCTCTCTCGCTCTCTTTAACTATCTCTCCCTCTCCCCCTTATCTCTCTCTTTCTCTCACCCCCCTACTTTCTCCCAACCCTGCCCCCGTCTCTCTTTCTAACCCCTCTCTCTCCCTCCCTCTCTCTCTCTCTCTCAACCCCCCCCCTCTCTTGCTTTCTCTCTCTCTCTCTCTCTCTCTCTCGCTCTCTCTCTGTCTCTTTCTCTATTCTCCCACCCTCTCTCGTCCTTGGGATGTGGAGACCTCTGTTTGGCACAAAGCTAGTGGAGGCTTTAGGAGGAAGAGATGACTTATGGGTAATGGGGTTTTGTCTCGCAGAAGGAATGAGTTCCAAAGTAACTCTGGGGGCCACACATGCACACAAATACATTATTTTCTCACACTTCATGTGCATACCCACACAAATAATAATACCAAAAAATAATATTGAGAACTTACGTTAATACAGCGCCCAAGGACGCTAGCAAGCATGGGTGGGTGTGCACCGCCGATGCACGGATGCCCCATTACAGATATACATGAGATCTGCCTCTTCCTGCCGGTACCGGGAGGAGGGGCCTGTCGATGTCTGTCAACGTCTCACCATCTGCACGGCCCTGCAGCGCGGCCCTCAGCTGCACCCTGTCTGTGTGTGTGAGAGAGAGAGAGTTATTTAGTTGTGGCTGAGTTTGTTTGTTTGTGCTGTCAGTGGTGCAAATGAGAGGCAAGCCCTCTCATCTCAGTGTGTGTGTGTGTGTGTGTGTGTGTGTGTGTGTGGTGTGTGATGTGTGAACCATAGACCATTCGTAGATTCATAGATTCATTCAGTTTCATTACCGGTCACAGTAATTGCGGTATGATAGGAACTTCCATCTAGGTAGCAGCCATAAAGCCTCAATTATTAAAGAAGGTGGAGAAAATATCATACCGCTTTACTGTAAGAGTATCACGGTGATTAACTAAAAATAACGCACAGCACAAACACCCATGAATGGCAGTCCAGGTCTCACACGTCGGCCATGCTATGTTCTGAAGCTTTCCAGCAGCCATCCAGGAATGTTTGGAGGCGTTGTGGATCCATCCCAAGCTGCGGGGACCCCCCGTTCGGAACGTTCGGAGCGTCCAGAGACAGACAACCATGACCCTGCTGCGGCCTCCAGCCCAGGCGGCAGAGCGGCCCAGCGAGCGGTGCTCGTTTAGGGGGGCTGATGGATTCCCGCTCCCCCCCCCCCCCCGCCCCTTTTTGTGGCCTGTCACTTGGATTACATGGGGCCGCTGCTTTAGGACACGGTGTGTACTAGTACCCCAGTCAGGACCCCCTCTCCTTCTCCCCCACCCAGAGCAGGAGCTCGGCCCGGGTCCGTTTTGGCCCGCGTGTCTGTTTTTCCCTGGATAAATGACAACCCAATCCCCCCCCGCCCCCCGTCCCTCCCCCAGCGCGCGAGGTCGGCCAGCGGTCCACCTTATGACGGGATATCTCCTATATCTCCTGGCCTGGCAACAAATGGGGGCTGGCTGTTTGACTACAGCCAGGAGGAAGTTTTGTGCAAAAGGGGTGCGTGTTGTTCCTGTGTGTGTGTGTGTGTGTGTGTGTGTGTGTGTGTGTGTATCTGCATACATTTTCATTCCTGCATTTTCACTTTGGTGGAAGAGGGATCACTTTTTTGTTTGCTGCCGCTGTTGTTGTTGTTGGTACCCTAATTAGGCAGCAAAATGTGTTTGAATTGAGGGACACTTCTGCGCTTCGGTGGATTCCTTTGTTTCCGTCGAGATATTCCGCAGAGGGCATTCCCAAATCTTTCCACGGTGTGAAATTCGTTTTTTTCTCCATTTGTCTAATCAAACAGGCTATTCACCCCCCAGCCCCCCCCCCCCCCCTTCCAGTTGGCAACAGTTCAACAACAACAACAACAACAACACCAGCAACACCAGCAACTCCCTATAGCGTTATAGCCATGCATGAATATTCATATTCCTCCCACATATCTCCAATGGCTGCCAGAAGCAGTCAGGTATGTCGGGGTGGTGGTGGTGGTGGTGACGGTGGTGGTGGAGGTGGTTGTGCTGGTGGTGCTGGTGGTGGTGACGGCGGTGGTTCCTTTTGCGCGCGGTGCCAGTCGGATTAGTCTTGCAGGTTTCTCTCTCTCAGGACCCGGGGAGTGGAGACTAGAGCTGCTGCAGTAACGGGATTACAGAGCTGTTCCTGGTTTCAAAGGGCTGTGAACCCAGCAGAGGTCTTGCATGATGGAATCAAAGTGGCAGTTTAAATGCGAACGGAGAACAGGGGACATGGGGTTGGGGTGGGGGTTGGCGTGGGGTTGGGGTTGGGGGAGAGACTCATGCTGCAACCAGGGCCCCTGCAACTGCAACCCTCTCAGTTTGAGGACGGAGCAAGGAAGTCAAGTACCGTGATA
>PIJE02001412.1:35000-51576 GCA_002895965.2 Coryphaenoides rupestris
ACACACACACAACTCACACACACACTGCACTGCATTATTGTAGTAGTAATCAAAGTGCTGAAACTGCCTGAACAAATGTGCCATGCATGCAACAGGCCCCCAAGAGCAGAAAAGGGAGGGGGTTTGGGATTGGGTTGGGTGTGGGGGGGGTTGAGCTCAGGCCCAGCTCCCCAAAACCTATTCTCTCCTCCTCCTCCTCCTGACAGAAACGCTATCCGTGTCCGTGTCTCTGTGGCAGCCAGCAGCTAGGCCGTGGTGGTGGAGGAGCAGCTACATAGGAGCACACACACACACACACACAGGAGGTGGACAGACAGAGAGAGAGAGAGAGAGAGAGAGAGAGAGAGCAGCGGCAGCAGATCGTTCCCACATGGATCCCCGCCGATCCGCTCTCCGGAGGTGTCAAACCGGCCTGAAAGAATGAAGTGCCTCCCTATTGTGCGACCCCACTATTATGTGCTTAACATTAACATGACAAAGATGCCCACTCGACTTCTCCTCCAGCCATTCAGCCAGAGAGCCCTTGTTCCCTTCTCCAATAAAACATTTTGCAGCAATCATTGATTTAAATCCCCCCCCCCCCCTCCCCTAACCCGAAAAGGCAATAGAAAGGAAATATTCGTTCTTTTTGTACAAGATTTTTTGTTTTGTAGTGCGAGATACCAGTTTAAACATGACACTATTATGTGTACTACCATAGGTGTACTGGCTTAGTACTACACATGTTTGTAAATGCCAGCATCATCTAAAGACGATTTGTAGACGGTATTATGACCTAACCTTATGTGTGAAATAGGAAACTGTTGAGGTTTTCCCCTCGAACATTTTATCTTAAATAATGTAGGCCTAATAGTATAACTTTTTTTTTTGGTGCATTAAACTGTCAACCGGCATGTACTTGCAGTTTGTTTGTTTGTTTGTTGTTGAGTGTCTCAATTTCGTCCATTTTTCAAAGTGTGTTCAACTCATTTGCACTAGTGAGCCAAGAGACACCAGAGTTAAGTGAAATTGACGGCTTGGGCTAAATGATCTCTCCCTGCACCGCTGTTCTGTTAGCTGCTAATTATCCCGCAGCATAAAAGTCTGATTCATGAGGGAAACCGAACAGGCCTCGGAAAATAAACAACATGATTTTCCCCAGAAAATGACATTATTTGAATGAGTCAAGTAAAATGGCAGAGAGTATAAGAGGGGGGGGGGGGGGGGGGTCAATAAACAACTCCAGTCATGTCAAAGTAATTTCAAGTCTCTTTTATGCCTTCTGTAAAAGTGTAGCATTAAGGCAATTATACAGTGGATTTAGACATGTCTTGTTTCTATCGGCTTTACAGCGAATAAATCATCTCATAGCCTAAAACATAAAGTATTCTCTGGGGGGGGGGGGGAAGAAAAAAATCTATAAGCTATATACATATACACAATGTACAATACTTGACGAAAATAAACACTAATAACTTCCCTTTAAAGCTATAGAATTGTAATATTTGTCATTCACATGTGGAAAATTTGGATGTAACACGGTCACCTGTAATAAATTACGGTTACTCTGCCTAATTTATTTACACGTCCATAGGCAGTCCTATGACTTCCAGCATTAAATACTTGAAAACCAGACCCCCTGACGAGCCCCTTGGCAACAGGCTGTCATATAAAACTAAAAATATATTTTTGTATACACACTCACATGTACATACATATATATATACAGTATATATATATATATATATATACATACACACACATACATATATATATATAATACATACATACATGCACACACACATGTATATATATATATATAGATTTATATATATATACACACACACACACACACACACTGTATATTATAGGGCGGCAGTAGCTCTGTCGAGGTGTCCCTGAGAAAGACGCCACCGAACCCTAACTGCTCCTGACGTGTTGGTTGTTACCTTGCATGGTTGGCATCGCCGTCGGTGTATGAATGGGTGAATGTCAGGCAACTGTAAAGCGCTTTGGATAAAAGCGCGATATAAATACAATCCATTTACCATCATCTATAACTATTGGCAGTGCACAGCTTACACCTATTACATGTTACATTGCTGACTGTGTCGTTTATCTTTATACATCACACCATGGGTTTGAGACAACACAGACTTGCTTATTAAATAAGCACAAACACAGACAGTCCTAATGTAGTAGGACTTTGTTCCATAGGCAACCTGTTTTCATGTGCCCTGTGTGAAATCCACCTTGCATAGCACATCAGACTGACATGATGGTCCACCACCATAGTACACAGTTTTGGGTCAACATTGGGCGGACCAGCAGGCACCAGTTCCGTGCATGCTAATAGGGCCCCAACACAATGTAGCCCGGGGTCAATGAGTGACAAAAAGTTTACACTGCCTTTCATCCGGACAATAGGCGGACAGATGATGAACTCAGGGGGGGGGGGGATTAAAGGAGATGCAAAAGAGCCAACATGGATGCCAGCAGGGTCAGGGTCACACCACCGTGGCCCACTAAACAGAGGGCCGCCGAGCTGGTTTTGGTTCCGACATACTCGGGTTCCCGGGGGTAATCCTCGTCGTCGTCGTCGTCCGGGTAGCCGTCCACCCCGCTGCCCTCCTCCGCCTGCGCGGGCGCGTCGAAGCACAGCGCCTGCATGCTGCTCTTGATGAACTCACAGATGGCGCGCTCCGTGCCGTCGCACACGCACGTGTCCAGCAGCAGCGCTTTGGGTATCTTGCGCATGTTGGCGATCACGTTCTTGCAGGCGTTGGTGCACACGGCGCCGCTGAACAGCTTCCCGCAGTGGATGAGGTACTCGTGCATCTCGTAGCGACACTGCTGGTCCCGCTCGCACTGCCGCCGGGCCTCCGTGCAGCCCGTGTGGCTGGTGCGCGGCAGGCACGGCTCGATGGAGCGCTTCGTGTTGACGCAGATGGGGTCCTGGGCGCAGCTGCACTCCTCCAGCGCGGGGCCGTTCTTGGTGAGGTTGAGCTGCACCAGCGACGCGATGCAGTGGCTCGGGCACTTCTTCCGCGCGCCGTTCAGCACGGGCCCGCACGCGTGCACGTACTGGCCGTACGCGTAGTGGCACTCGGGCTCCGTCTGGCAGTTCATGATCGCCTGCCAGCAGATCAGGCGCCGCGCGCCGCCGTGCGTCGGCGACGCCGCGGAGAGGTAGCCGAGCACCAGGAGCATACATCCGATCGGCAACAGGGATCTGTGGAAAGTCTGCGCGGAGGACTCCGAGGGGCCTGCCATTGTTTATGGCGGTAAAATAATAAAATAAACGGTCAAATTCACCCCAGTGTCATGCGTGCAGCGGTGCTCCCGGGAGTTGAGAGTTTAAATCCAATAAGACAGAAATGTGGGAAAGTACGCGTGGCTCTGGAACGACAAACAACAAGCGGCCACGGGTGACTATATCCCGGGGATAAACCGTCGGCGGTGTCCGGTGAACGCTCAGCACGGATTTCGCGGAGCGCCTTTCTTCATCCATGCCTTCATAGCGCCGCGAAACAAGAAGAAAGTAAAGTTTAAAAAAGGTGCGTAAAACCACTAATCACGGGGAAAACTTCTTCGCCACTTTTTGGGGGAAAGTTGTGCTTAGTCCTCCATTCCCATCGTTTGAATGATCCCCGGAGCCGATCGGCCGTAAACTTCGTCCAGATCACAACCTTCGCAGCGGACCGATCCCTGGAGCCTGCCGGTCGTCTGTGTAGTTTACCAACCATGGAGTCATAGTAGTTCTTTTTACCCACACGGGACGGAACGAACACAAACAAACACTGAGGAGAAGGAGAAGAAGAAGAAGAACAACAAGCCGTCTACGTCTTAAAGTGGTGGTCCTCCTTGCGTGCACCCTTTGAGGATTGTTGCTTTTCCTTTTCTGCAGCCCCCCGCCTCCTCCTCCTCCTCCGCCTCCTCTGCGCTCCCACTTGGTAGTGGCGGCCCATTGGCTGGGTGCGTGTTGTGAGGCCTGACGTAGGGGAGATGGGAGGGGAGTCTAGGGGGTGGGATGAAGACAGAACTGCAAGGGTCCTGCGAGTCAAGAGTGTAGGCCCAAGACATTTAGTGTGAAAGGTCAATGGTCTTTACTTGAAATACCCAAATATAACTGAATAGAATATGGTCTGTGGTCTTGAAGTGTGTCCACAGCATCACCATACAACAGCAAATCCTAATAATCCTAACATAAATGGAATAATAAAATGCTCATTCTATGGCTGGTCAGTAGATAGTCGGTGATGAGCTCCATTATATTCGCAAAGATATAGATTCTAGCTTCTAGATTTATAGCTTCTAGTTTATAGTAATAGTAAAATATATATATATGAAACAGCCTGGCATTCAACATTATATTTGCTAGTGTGTGAGAGCCAACTGTTGATACGATGCTGACAAAGTTTTCTATTATTATTATTATTTTTTTTCCCATTACAGAAACATTACAAAAACAAAAAACAGAATACATTCCACTTCCATTTTCTTTACAGTGCATATCTAGAAAGAGATACAACCAGACCAGAGAAGGTTGCATGGCTTCCCAGGACACCAGTCCAACGGGGGCCCTCAGGACCATCAAGTCCAATTCTGTCGATGAGCTTTTTTTAAACCCAGGCAGCCACCGTATGTTTAAATCAAGCTGATTACAGTGTGTTGGGTGTCCCATAAATGCCCCTACACATATACATAGCTGTGTGTGTGTGTGTGTGGTGTGTGTGTGTGTGTGCGTGCGTGTGTGTGTGTGCGTGCGTGCGTGCGGGTGTGTATTCTTCCTCAGCGGCATCTTGCTATACATACAGTATGCTCCTTGACAATATCCAAATACCTTTATGCTTGTCTGTTTTGTTATGAAATTATTGCCATTTGTTTAATCTCAGATCCAGAAGTTCGACAATACTCTAACTAAACAATGTCTACAGTCTGATTTGTGAGACTACCATTTGTTAACAAGGTCATTATGTTTGTGTCACCAGAACCTTCCATTCCTATTACATTTGCATGTTTAAATCCCACCAATACTTGGAGAAGAGCCAAGTGAACTAAATAATTGATAAACAAAGTGCTGGTGGATTGATGTCAAATATAACATAACACAAGAAAGCAAGAACACTAAGGGAGGTTTTACTGTTATATATATATATACATATAATAATGATTTATACAAACATTATTGATTGGGTTGAGTAATAGTGTTGTGATACAGGTGTAGTCAAGTTGTTAAGTAGTTAGTCTTAAGTAAATGGATTGCATTGCATATAGCGCTTTTATCCAAAGCGCTTTACAGTTGCCTCACATTCACTCATTCATACACCGACGGCAGTGCCAACCATGCAAGGTAACAACCAACACGTCAGGAGCAGTTAGGGTTAGGTGGTGTCTTGCTCAGGGACACCTCGACACTTAGCTAGGTGGATCCCGGGGATCGAACTAGCGACCTTCTTGTTGCCAAGAAGTTGTTGTCTTAACTCTTAGCTACTGGACAACTCAAACATTTTCTCAGCTTTTCTCATGAGTTGGTTGACCACAAGGCAAGCTAATGCATTCCTATCAACACTGACATCATAGTACAAATTGTTATTGTGGTCTTGAGTCGTCATCTTGACTGTCAAAGTGTATGTGTCATGAATGTGAGACATTGAATATGTCATTATGATTACTGGACATAGCCTAGACAAACTAAAAACATCTGTAGGCAGGATTTTATATTTCATAATATGAAAATAAGCATTGTGAAAACAATTTGCGTTTTTTATTATTGTAGCATTTTTTATTTTTTTGCGCATATATAGTTTTACATGAACAGCTCAGACCATCAAGCTACAGCTCAAACTGTTCCTAACGTCTTAATGTGGATATAAATCACCGCCGTAACATAACATAACCGCATGGAGCTAATTTTCAAAATGACTTTGATTTGACTCATCACACAGGTGTGCGTGTGTGTGCGTGTACGCGGCCGGGCGCACGCACCTCAATGCGTAAGACGATAGCCCACATGTTGACACATGAGCAGGAGGGGGGGGGGGGGGGCCCTCAGGTTCTGCAGGAGTCTCCATGTAGATGAGGGTTAGCGGAAGGGAGGGGAGGGGAGGGGAGGGCACAAAAGACTGCTTGTGTTTCAAACAACACTCTCTGAACTGCAGGAATGTACCTTTAGGGCCCTGAGTCGCCCTGAGTCTCCCCAAACCCCCCCCCCCCCCCCCCCCCCAACACCGCAAAACAATGCACTCAATGTCAGTTACGGCTGGCGAGCGCACATGCTGCTGGCGGGGCTCCCAGCAGCGGCCCTCAGCTCGTCTGAAATGATGGATCCTGCAGTGGAACCCTATCCTCCAGGAGCCTCTTCCCTCCCTCCCTCCCTCCCTCCCTCCCGCTGTACGTAGCCCCCAGCCACAGAGAGGAAGCCTTCAAGCACTCTGCCGGTGCCAACACACAAAGAGCTCTTCTGAACTACGGGTGTCTTCCTGGTTCAGGGAGCCATTTAGGGCACAAGTGCAACATGAAACCAAGCCAGACATAGCACCAGCCACAAAGTAAAGCTATAAGGTTAGACGGTTTATATATATATTTTTTTAAAGTTGTGGTTGATGTTGTGTTGTTTTGTTGTGTTGTCGCCAAGCAGGTAACGCGTGTCCTAACACGGGCGCTGTGATTTTAAAATCAATTAGGATTGGAGAATGCATGAATCGTTTTAGAGTCTTGTTCACATAACAATGACCTGATTTTCCTCAGCTGGACTGATGGACAGAGGGTCGTTCCACTTCCCAATCTTCCCAATCACATCAAACAACATTCAATCCCGCCCCAAAAAAAAACAAAAACATTTAAATTTGAAACAAAAAACGACAGAAAATTTCCATTGTGCACCTTTGCCAAAAGCAATATCTTTTTACCAGATGTGTGGCAGTGAGAGCTGAGCACTGTTCCTTTGAGGGCTCAGTTAAACGAGTTCTGTGCCGCAACAGTCCAATTAAGGGACAGGCATAATGATATTAAAAGCATCCCCCGCTGATGCCCCAAACATGGCGGGCGGGCACACAGGCTTTTGTGTTAGAACCTCCTATATCAAGTCCGCGGAGCCCGGTCCGGTATAATGGAGAACAGCTTTGATTTCCCAAACAATAACTGTCTGTATTGTAATCATTAACCGAGCACCGCAGCAACTGTGTTTGCGTGTTAGCGTTTGTGTGTGTGTGTGTGTGTGTGTGTGTGTGTGTGTGTTTGTGTGTCACCTTAGAAACAGCCCCATTTAAACATTCCACAGCATGTAATCTATATTCTGCACAGGATGGCTTTTGTTTAAGTGCGGCTGGCCCCCAGATTTATGTTGCAAGCATTTCATCAGTTATGTACCGGCCTGAATCCCCAAAGAGCTGAGATATGGGAGTGGGCCTTTACCGTGTGTTGTCTCAAAAGAGGAAATATCAGGATACAGGAAATGACCCGACAGGAACCATCTATTCAAATTGCTTCCTTTGGGGGGGGGGGGGGGGGGGGTTAGGAGGGGAGATAGCAAGCAAGATAAGTTAATTGAAATTGAAGATTAATTTCCATCCGCAAATTAGTATATATGTTTGCATGCATATGTTTTTTTTCTTGTTGTTTATCTTTCACGTATGTCCATTATGGGTACAGCCAATTACAACGAAAATCCAAATTATAGAAGATAACAATTGCTGAACTTTACTTTGTGCTCTGCCATTGTCTACAACTGAATTTATTGTCATTATTGTCAAGGTATTAATTGTAATTATATCTCACAAAGGTTTTTGTGCTATTTATTTTGCTCGTGTTTGTTGAAGTGATTGTGCTGGTCGGCCTCAACGACGTAAAGTAAACTTACAGTGTTAGAGTATATAACTTAAATATGTTTGTAAAAATAAGAAGCTACATCGAGTGCTGCTCTCGGTAATTCAAAACGGCATTTCTGTTTGAAAAGATCAGGGATTGACGGATTTTTCGCATCATAATGACATCATGTAACCAGAAGTCGAAATTGACTGAGGTTGGTGAGTGTACCCAGTGGTAGAGGGACCACATCCATGGCTTTTATTGTTAAGATGTGGTGGAAGGGGGGAGCTTTCTTCATGGTTAATCGCACCAGAATCATGACTGCATGATCATGGGTTCACATTTTGTTTCCCTTTCAATGTTTTTGAAAAACTACTAAAATGTCTTGTGGCCTACGTACGCCTCCGCTCTAATCTCTACAGAGCGAGGCTGGCTCGGGCGCAGTTTGTGGGCTCAAAATGTCAACGGTAATCACCCTAAATCCTCATTAGCCACCGACAAGGGTTTTCGGTTGGACGAGAACATCCAACTGCGTTTGGAACATACGCGTAACGTGGTCGTACGGTACGCTGGAGCAGCCGGTTAACGCGTCCAACCGCGTTAACCCTACCGAATTTTCACCACCCACTGCCCCCCAAACCCCTGCCCCCCTCCTTCCAGTTCAGAGCAGCGTCACGGAAGGTCTCCCGTATCCCTTCCTCCGATTAGCCGAGAATCAGGAAGTGAGAGCCGCAGAGTAGACAGACAACATGGCGGCGGTCCCTATGGTGAGTCTGACGGCGGGCCACTGTGCACCAAATATCATGCCAGCTGTTGCAACACATGCTGCTTAGGCTCTCAGCCTGTATAAGCAACTATTTATACAGGGCCTTAAGGCCTTCCATACCACGGCAGACAAGCGGGAGCACATATGGACGTGCCAATAAAGACCTAACCCCCTCACAGACACATCACCATAATCCCCAAACATAGAGCGCAGCAGAGAGCAACTTAACAACACAGTGGAACACAACAAAGCTAACATACACATAATCACTCTGACCACAAGCGCCGGGGGGAATTCCTGATCTGATATTGATTAAATAGGCAAACACGTTGTTATGGGTTAAAAAATAGCGTGCAGATGTGTACACCCTAACCCTGCATACATACGTACATACATAGCCTATATACGTACCGACATACACACACACATACATACATACATACATACATGCATACATACATACATACATACGTAGAATACCTAGCAATTATGAAACTTGTTATATTAACCTTGCGATTATGAATGTTCCAAACCTGTTCTATTCTTATCTTTACGTACCAGTGATATATTGCTGTCTCTTTCTCCAAATGTACTTATTATAAATTGTTTTGGATAAAAGCGTCTGCCAAATGCCCTAAATGTAAATGTAATACATACAGAATCACACAGAATTCTAGTGTGAGTATAAAAAGTCATCTCATGTTTCTAGTCTTTGGGTCTTTTGGGCCATCTCACAGTTTCAGTATAAAAAACGTAGAATGTTTCTCGTCTTTGGGTCGGCTACAAAAGCCACCTGGAGATGTTTTGAATGTCAAGTGCAGCTGTCCAAACTCTTTACCGACTTCCTCCCATGAAAAATCGACAGAGACGCCGGCGTCGCTCGAGTGTCTTTGGCGTTTTGCGCCCGGGCCGGGGCCGTGGGCCGAGACGAGAGTATCCAGTTAATGGGAAATGTAAATAGTACACAGCGGAATACTATCTCGCCATCTTGCATGGCTCTCTCTCGAAAAAAAACAAAACAAACCTTGTTGTTGTTGTCCCCCGTGGCCCCTACGGGTCCTCTGGCGGGGGGCCAAGTCTCTCCTACCAATTTAAGAGATTAGGCCCAGAGAAAGCACACAGGACCAAGACGAATGTTGCCCAAATGGCCCCCCACCTCCCCCCGCCACTACCTCCCCCCCCCCCCCCCCCCCCCCCCTCGCGGCCCCCAGCATCACAGAGGACTATAGAAGATCGTCAGCATAGTGGGACGGGTGGGGATTGTGAGAGTGCGGCGCTGTCCCCCCCCCCCCCCTCCCCTCGCACACCCCCCCTAACTCCAAGCCCCCCGTTTGGCCCGTTCCCATGGGGACTCGGAGCGCCGACTGCTCTCGAGGCCGAGCTTCAGAGCAGTGTAAACTGAGTGTATTTTAAAAAAGACGTCAGTGTGGGACTTCCACTGGCCCCCGACGTAGGCCGCTGGAATAACTGAATGACACAATGGTTTCTTCTCTAAATAAACACATGTAGGTCGGTTGTAAAAAAAACCCAAAACAAAACAAAAAACCCAAACGAAAAAACCTTTCTTCCTCTCTTTGTTTCCCCCGCCCACACTCTCTTCCTCCTACAACCCATCTATAAGTGTGCCTCATGTGCTCTCTCGCTCTCTCTCTCTCTCTCTTCATCCCCCCCAACCCCCTCTCTCTCTCACCAGCTCTCTCTCTCTCTCTGTCTCTCTCTCTCTCACACACACACACACTCACACACTCTTCCTCCACCTTTTTCTCTCTCTCCCTCTCTCTCTCTCTCTCTCTCTCCCTCTCTCCCCCCACCCTCCCACTCTCTCTCTCGCTCTCTCTCTCTCTCTCTCTCTCTCTCTCTCTCTCTCTCTTTCTCTCTATGGTCATCCCTACAGCTGTTGAGTACAGATGGAGGAGGCCCGGCCCTCCGCTCTGGTGAGATGATAGCGGCGGTCTCTGCTCCGACTCGATCATTCCGTGTCATTCCGAGACCTCTGTGGGCCCACCGCTCCCAGGAGAACCACCCCACCCCCCCACCCCCCACCCACTCACCCCAGTCCCCCCCAACCAGTCCTCCCACGCTCCACGTGCAGGAAATGAACTCACCGCAGGCGTGCTGGCATTGGACTCTCGTTGAGTCCAATTACCATTGGAAAGAGTTCTGTGATATTTAGCGAAAAGAAAAATAATATATAAAAGGCCCCGAGTCTGCTTCTAATATCAGCGGCTAAATTAGTAGCACGGTTCGCACACAACAACAAAACGCACCTCGTCGGTGTTTAACGTCGACCTCACAGACCCGTGGCAACAGGTGTGCGCAAACATTAGCGCAAAACATCCCTTGTGTGTTAGAAACCTTATCCCTTTGACTCGCAGTGAAATAAAACGTATGGTATGGGCTGCGGGGGGATTTCAAACTGCGGAGCGGCTGAACAATGTCAACACTGTTTAGACTTTATTGGTTCCAGCGAGGATCTGGTGCCTCTGAAGGCGCCTGTTGTTGTTGTTGTTGTTGTTCTTATGGCCGCATTTGCCTTGCAATCAAAGTAGTTGTCTAACGCGGTGGTGGTGGTGGTGGTGGTGGTGGTCAGTAGTAGTAGTAGTAGTAGTAGAAGTAGTAGTAGTAGTAGCAGCTGTACTGGTTGTTGTTGTTGTTGTTGTTGTTGTTGTTGTTGATGTTGTTGATGTTGTTGTGGTGGTGGTGGTGGTGGTGGTAGTAACTCTATTCTGGAATATCATGAAACAAAGCTAATCGGGCTACAACATTTCAACACCGCGGCCAAATATGTTACAACTACGCTCATGAATAAACACTATTTCTAAGTATCTAAAAGTACATAACAATTCACGGTGCAATATTAGCCGGAAAGCATTATCCCCTTCATCTCTAATATTTAAAAAACATAATTTGTGAGTCCATTTTTGCAAATCCCTACAAAACGAAGTAGCAAATCTCTATCTTTCATATTCAACTACTTTCATATCTTTAATGGCTGATGATATTACTGATGGATGTTACTGATGGATCATTGCTCATGAATGATGTCGGACCGAAAGCATCTATCTTTCATATTCAACTACTTTCATATCTTTAATGGCTGATGATATTACTGATGGATCATTGCTCATGAATGATGTCGGACCGAAAGCATTATCCCCTTCATCTCTAATATTTAAAAACACACGAGTACATTTTTGCATCCATTTACAAAATCCCTACAAAACGAGGTAGCAAATCTCTAATCATTCATATCCATTCAATCTTTCATATTCATCTACTTTGATCTTTATTGGCTGATGATGTTACTGATGAATGAATACCAGTAGCTACCATAACCCCCCCCCACCCCTCCCTCCCCCACCTCCGGCCCTGATATTATAACTTCCAAGAGGATGTGAGTCCCCGCCCCCCCCCCCCATTGTTTCCACAACATTAAACCTCCACACAGTATATTGCACAGTGCATAAGTGCAGCCTGCGTTGAGCGTATTGCAAGCCGCCACTGAAGCCACTCAAAGTGTTTCCACGATGAACTCCTCTCTCCGCTCACCCACGACTCCCTCGCGGTCACACACCGATGACAGAGCTAGCCATGCAAGGCTTATCAAGGGGAGCCGTCGAGGTGTGATGATACTCGAGAGCAAGAGCATTTCTGTCCAGGAAACACACAAAAAAAACTAACCCTTATCCAGGAATTGAACCAGCAACACCAAACCGGCCACCAGTCGGAACCCTAACCTGCTTTACCAGAATTACCGCTGCCCTCAGAAACTAACTCAGCGGTCTCACTGTCGTACGCATTTGCGATGAATGCTTTTATTTTGGCTCGAGAAAGCCCCACATTCCAACACTTTCCATGCATACTTGATCACGACATTGCCACAAGCAGACACACAAGAAATACAGAACTATAAATATTATAGCTAATGGCTAAAACATTTTTTCCATCCATGTCATGGACTGGATGGAGTATGAGAACATTTCTAAGATGGCTGTGCTGCACTGATAAGGAAATGGGATCTAGCTGCCAAATGAAAAGCATATGTCCCACAGCAGAGGAGACGCATCAATCCTGGGTGAACTCTTGACCTCCGAAGGGGATTACTGTGCATAGGAGTGATGTGCTCCGTCCAAATGTTGCAACGGGCGGAGCTAAAGGCACAGGGTCACCTCGGGGGTGTCACCTTACCTGGGTGCCCGCTTTAAAGTATTTTAAAACTTGTTCTATCAGCCCCGAAACGACGTTGCCTTGATGAAGGTCTCACCCCTTATTGTCTTGTTTTGATGTCTTGATTGTCGTTCGTTTGGATGTGTGGCTTTTACATGGTGTGCAGATATGTGGACTATATTGCTGGTCTGGAACACGTGCAACGTTTCACCGCATGTGAGGTCTGGTTATTGTCCTATTTATATCAATGTTTGCTTTTAGATTGTGCTTTGCAAGATAACTGGTTGTGTCTGCACTGCATCATACAAACAGAGCCCTGTATGGTGAACCGTCTTGGTGATGGTAATCGGCTTACATTATTTACAGTTGTTCGAATAGCTCTGTTATTCCGTTTAAAAACCTTTCCCCAAATGATATAAATTTTTTTTTACTCTGATGGTAATATTATATTATATATCATGTTGTATATACTTTTGACTCTCCTCACTCTTCACAGCACTTCGTCATCTCGCTGCAAAATGATTGACGGTGTCAAGCAAAAAGGTGTTAGCTTCAGCATTAGCATAATTTAGGACAGCGTGTGTTTGTTGTTGGCGCGGTCTGTTCTGGACTGATAGCAGCCAGGCAGGGAAAACTTTCCAGGAGGAGCACTCCTCCGCGAGATGGACGCATAATATATCACCACCCCGCGCAGCTCGGGTCACACACAGGTAATCCGTCAGGGTGCTGGGAGAGAGAGAGAGAGAGAGGAGAGAGAGAAGAGAGAGAGAGAGGAGAGAGAGGGGGAGAGAGAGACATAGAGAGAGAGATGGGGGAGAGGTAGAGAGCGAAAGTCAGTTTGACCTTTTTTACACCAAGGTTACGACTCCACCGTCACAATTTATGGTCATGGTCAATAGTGAATAGCTTGGGCCACTCAGCAGGCTTGGATTACAGGTCGGTCACACGGTGATGTGTGTGTGCTGTGGCAAAAAAAAAAATATATATATATATTCCCATTTGTCTGCGAGAGAGCTTTATCTTGGAGCCGAAGATACCGTATCGCTTACTGAGGTTTTTAAAGTGTACCTCGAATGTAATAGCGAAAATGACTTGTATAAATAGTGTGGATATTTGATTCCTTGGTTATTTGTATTTGCTCTGTTGCACATTCCGCTGGGCATCGCCACTTTTTCATTTCACTGCAGATCTTGTATGTGTATGTGACCATTAAAGATCTTAAATCGAAAAAAATGTAATTGACTTGAAGTACAAAGCAAAGTAAGTAAGTGAGTAAGTAAGTGAAGGCTAATAATAGCATGACTGTGCTAACTACTCACGCCGCTCCGCTCTCCGTCTCCTAACATGGGCAGAATGTACAGAGACATACTGGGAGCTCTGAAGCTGCTCTCTCTGCTGCTCACCGGCTGTGGGCCTGTTGTCTGTGGCAACATCTCTGAAACAAATCACACAGCTGGCATTCATTATTAATGGCTATTAGGCAGCCGCCCACACTACACACGCACGCACACACACACACACACACACACACACACACACGCACACAACACACACACACACACACACACACACACACACACACACACACACACACAGTCAGGCAAAAACCCGTTATTTACTGTGATTTCAGTGCAGCCATTGCCAAAGTAAACCAATTAAAATGCTGTACCTTGCCATAATAAGACTGGCAAAGGATTGTTATAGGAATAAGAATGCCGCCATGCAATACGGAGAAGCTGCTAGCCCCGGATACTGCCGCTCGTGACTTTTGCTTGTTTGGTTTGGAAATGTAACTCTATCTATTGCACAGAAGGTGTACAGACATGTATCCTCCTGTGCGTCATTATCCAGCCGCCTGAAAGATGTTTTCTTGCCTATCAACAGGCGGGAACATCAAGTTACCTTACGTGGACGCCCAGTCTCTCATCAACTAGAATCATAATATGCTCAAGGGCCAGGCATATTATAAATGTAATGCTAGTATTCCATTAACCAGGCACATTTTCAGGACTTCATCAGCGCTTTTCAGAAGATAAGATTCCCAGAACTGTGGAAGGAATGAGCTGTCCGTCGAGACGTTTCTCTGCAGGCCACCGTCTTACCGCTTGCGCAGAATGCTTTTTGGACAACGTGAAGTCAATTAATATCCAGCTGTGCACCCACAGGGTTCTCTCTCTCCAAGTGGACAGGCAGGTGTGTTCCACTGGCCAGGCAATAGGTTTACAGGGCCGCTAGCATTTGGCTGTACCTCACGTTGTCAGGCCCGTCGGTTCTCTCTCTCTCTGCGTGTGGAAAGAATGCAGGCTGGCTGTTGAGCCGCTTGGATGGCCTCACGCGACCCTGTGTTGATTGTAGTAATTTTCTGTTTAAATATGGTTCGTTAATATTATTATGACCCTAATTCCCGCGCACAGACGCCATCGTGCAAGATGTCGGACTGAAATTGGCACGCGCCTTCACTGACTCACGCGCACATTGTGAGACTGGTATGAAACGCACACACGCATACGCAACTCTACGGCACCTCTTCGACCCAACAGCAGAGAACTCTCTTCGGAAACCCCTTCTACCCTAAAATCATATTAGGTGGCCAAAAAAACCAAACCGCCATGAGTAAGCCCCCCTCCCCCCCACCACCACCAACCCACCCCTCATCCCCTCATCCCCAATCCAATCACATACCATATCCATCACCATGAGGAGGCCCGCTAAAGCAGAGGGGTGTGGGTGGGGGGACACTGGGCCTAATCACCACCATTTCCTGGACTCAGCCGGCCTTACTGGCCCCACAGGCCCCACAGCTGACCCCTGATCCGTTTATGAGAACGTTCCAAACAATCTGGCCTCTCATCTGGCCTTCCCCCGGAGAAGCAGGCAGGCCTCCTGTCTGCCGCGTTCTGTCAGCCCTGAATGAAGATAAAAGAGAATGCCAGAGCCCCTGGTTTTATCTGTCAGCATTGAACTGTCTAAGCGTCCCTGGGCACAGATGGCTGGATTATGTTGGGCGGGCGTTTCTTTTGTAGTTCAAAGGGTAGCTGCAGTGTGTCTCTGGGTTCCTCTGCGGAGGCTTATTCAGGCCAGGGCTACGCTTTCATGATAAGAACTGTGCTGCTCCGAGTCGGGTGGATGCGCATCAAAGAATCTCTCTGACTCGCACACGTGTTGACCTTTTCACAGCGAGGACGAGAAATACGAACTCTGATGCACTGAGAAATACTGCCGGTAAAACTATGGCTGTTGGAACGACCCGGTGCTATGTCTATGGCTATTGTGGTGTATTTCATTTTGTTGTTTTGCCACTGGAAAAAAACCCCCAAAGCTAACGGTTTGACTACATATATTTACATCTACATTTACGCGCTTTAGCGACTTACAAAAAGTATTGTTTTAATTTGTATTATTATTATTATATTATTATATTATATCATATTATATTATACTATTATAAGTATTATAATATTTAGTGACCACGACCGCCCATTAAAGGGTATTTACTTCCCCATTTAGTTGAGTATGAATATTGGATGCCGGGAAGTTTTTACGCCAACCTCCCTCTCATACGTACACACTCCCCTCATAAGGGATATGTACCTGACTTTGATATGCAGTCATATGCTCCCGGCCGAGTTCCAACACCCGTCGACCGTACCACTATCGTACCCAAACCATCTCAGGACGGGGGGGGAGGGAGGGGAGGGCATCTGGAGGAGCGAGATAGCGCAAATCAAAAGAGAAAGAGAGGCAGAGAGAGAGAGAGAGAGAGAGAGAGAGAGAGAGAGAGAGAGAGAGAGAGAGAGAGAATGTGTATAGAAGTGTTGAGACGCCTCCATGGTCTGTTTCCGTCCACCCTCAGAC
>PIJE02001412.1:52727-55227 GCA_002895965.2 Coryphaenoides rupestris
ACACCCACACACACGCACACGCACACGCGCACACGCACACGCACGCCATGTGGTGGCCATGTTATCTGTAGTTCAAAGGGTAGCTGCAGTGTGTCTCTGGGTTCCTCTGCGGAGGCTTATTCAGGCCAGGGCTACGCTTTCATGATAAGAACTGTGCTGCTCCGAGTCGGGTGGATGCGCATCAAAGAATCTCTCTGACTCGCACACGTGTTGACCTTTTCACAGCGAGGACGAGAAATACGAACTCTGATGCACTGAGAAATACTGCCGGTAAAACTATGGCTGTTGGAACGACCCGGTGCTATGTCTATGGCTATTGTGGTGTATTTCATTTTGTTGTTTTGCCACTGGAAAAAAACCCCCAAAGCTAACGGTTTGACTACATATATTTACATCTACATTTACGGCATTTAGCAATGTATTGTTTTAATTTGTATTATTATTATTATATTATTATATTATATCATATTATATTATACTATTATAAGTATTATAATATTTAGTGACCACGACCGCCCATTAAAGGGTATTTACTTCCCCATTTAGTTGAGTATGAATATTGGATGCCGGGAAGTTTTTACGCCAACCTCCCTCTCATACGTACACACTCCCCTCATAAGGGATATGTACCTGACTTTGATATGCAGTCATATGCTCCCGGCCGAGTTCCAACACCCGTCGACCGTACCACTATCGTACCCAAACCATCTCAGGACGGGGGGGGAGGGAGAGGGCATCTGGAGGAGCGAGAAGTGAGAGAGAGAGAAGAGAGGCAGAGAGAGAGAGAGAGAGAGAGAGAGAGAGAGAGAGAGAGAGAGAGAGAGAGAGAGAAACACACACACACACACACACACACACACACACACACACACACACATACACGCACACAGCTATCCCCATTACCACACAGCATTCCTACTGGTGATGTCATATCCCCCCCCCAATAAAGCTAGCTAGCATACAAGAGCCCAGCGAGGTCATCCCATTCGGAGTGTATAGGCTCGTCAACGTAAGGATGAAGTTGCAGAGTCGTGTTAATTTCTAGACAAACACATTCAGACAAATATATAGACAAACTACCGTGCACACCGTACAGGAACAGCAGCTTTGTATACATTCAGCCAAGGCCAAGTAGTTGTTTTGCTTGAACCCATATGGAATTGATTTAAGAGGGAACTTCTGGCATTTATTCCACGCCTGGTTTTGATGTTCAGATAGCCCTGGTGCACATTTAGCTCCGTATGAAAATATTCCAAGATAAATCTTTTCTTGTCACCATAGCAAATAAAAAGTTCCCCTGTCGGCGTCCAAAAGTTGAGCCATTAAATAAATTCCGCCGAAACAAAAAACAAACACTTTGCAGATTATTTATTTAAAGACTTAAATGACCATTAATCGCGCACACAGTACGCAAGAAACGATCACAAAAACATCAACTCAGTAAAATACGTCCTTCTTACTCACAGACAATTATCTAAGTCTGTGAAACAATCATTTTATCCCCCGACTGATGGAAACCAAATGGCATTTGGTATTTCTAAAAGCCCCTGTTAAGACTATAAAGTTTACCCTTGCCTTTAATGGCCACATATTCCAGTAATTCCACTACGAGTATAAGTACAATAATGCCCCGTAAAGGTACAGTGGACCTTTAACAATTTGACGTTTAATGTGTAATTTGTGTACTTTTTTCCACTGCTCGGATCAAATGGAGCGGGGGACTCGGTCGGGGAGCTCTGGCCCTGCACCACGCCGTCGGTGTAATTCCAGTTCCTTGGACCCAGTCGACCCACCCCAGCCTTCTGCAGGTCTGGTGAGCCTGGGCACGGGTCGTACCACCTCCCCAAAATAACACACAACCTGTGACTCATCAAAGCAACCCGAAGCTACTTAAGCGGTCAAACGATGCCGGTGCTGGCAGCCCGTGACCAAAGTGGATGTCTGATAGTAAGGTAGTAGTAGAGTAGTGAGGCAGCCATTGCCATTTAGTAAGAGTTCACATTCTGTTTCTCTCTGAAGATCGGTCTGGCCGCGGCCCAACTACAGCGACCAATCGCCGTCCTCCTGGCAGCTACGGGCGTGGTGATTGACAAATGGTTCGTTCATCCACCCATCACCTGCAAAGTATTTTTTGACAGCGCCAGCCCTTTTCCAAACAGTTTCAAAGGACGACTTCCCGGACGGCGCTGCGTAACAAACCATCTGGTGCCTCAGAAGCCGTACAACACAAATGTGAGATGATGAGTCCATGAGTTTGAGAGCACAGTTATTCATGGCTGGCCGTGGGGTGTGTGGTGCAGGGTACGTGTTATAATAGCAGTGCACGAGGTGTGCTGTCTCTAGCTCTTCACCGACACGTTATGGTGTGTGGAGGAGGCCCAGCCAGAACTTTTGAGGGGAGCCATCAGATCCTTTAGCTATCCAAGATCTATACTCTCCCAACGCGTCATAATGGTGTAAGATATACAGTACATAAAATGTCATAATCTGGTTCTTTCAC
>PIJE02001412.1:57727-82727 GCA_002895965.2 Coryphaenoides rupestris
TTGACGTTAAGTCGTCCTCGTCGTCTACGCTGTACGCTTGAAAGCCTCTGCTCGGTCTCGACATCAAAATCTGACAATCAAGCACTGAGAGTGATTTAGGAGAGCGTTGCCATGGACACTAAACAGTACTGCAGTCACTGAGACACACACACACACACACACACACACACACACACACACACAGACACACAGACACACACACACACACACACACACACACACACCCACCCCCTTCCCTCAACTTTGTCTTATACGTATGACAGCTCTGGGAAAGCCAAACAGAAAGGAGGCCTCACTCAGAAGCCGCTGCTAACGTCTCACATCGTCCCCCCGTGATGTCACTTGGAGAGAGGGGACGGTACTGCCGTGCTACGTAGCCGACCGACCTTGCTTGTGTTTGTTTGGTTTCTGTCGGCCTGCGGAGGGGAAAACATGGAGGATTGATTTGTGAGACGACAGAAGGAAAACAGGCCTTTCAGCCGAACAGCTCATTCTTAGCATTTTTCGTATAATCCTTGTTCGGCTTTGATGTGATTTCCAATAGTCATCTGAGCATTGTGGGTAAATGTCACGCACACATGGTGAGGGACTCTCGGTTTTTTGTTGTTTTTCAATGACACACCGGAATAGATCGCTCGCTACGGTCAGGCGATATTTGTGAAACATATTTGCGCTAATGTGTGGGTTAAAATAATGCCGTGGCGTCTCGTGGTATTCACAGCATCTCAAGGCTTCAAGTTGTTTGCCAAGAGCTCCAACGTACAAACCTTGTACCAGTATGGAACTGTCCTACACAACGTATATACAGAGGAAATGCCAGACAGATAACGGGGGGGGGGGGGGGGGAGAAACTATCTTAAAAATGTTGGATATTTTTTTGTCCATCTCACCTTCCTGTCCTTTCTCCTTCTCATAGAGGGAGAGGGAGAGAGAGGGAGAGGGAGAAAGCGCGTAACCCCAGCCGTGTAACCTCACTTTGGACATGAGTTACAACGGCCGTAATGTGGCGGCCATTCCACTTTTATCACCCCAATTATAGTTTAAAAACATGACGCCTGCGAGAGCGCCTGTTTGAATTCTCAGCAGTTAGCAGTTAGGTGGAAAGGAGAGAGAGAGAGAGAGAGAGAGAGAGAGAGAGAGAGAGAGAGAGAGAGAGGAGGGGGCGTGGGGGGGAAACAAGGCAAAAACATACACTCATACGTATAGCGAGGGGGTTTATGAAGAGTCTGTAGCCCAGCAGGAGCGGTTTTACTGGCGGTGTTTAAATGACTGGCTTGTTAAACTTCAAGCGGCCGAGAGCGGGGCAGCAGCTATGCGGCTGTGGCCCGGGGACCCGCAGCGCCGTAAGGCCCCCGGCGTCCGCCGCTGGCTATTTTCACCCCCTCCCGCCCCTCATTGGACACGCTAACGTGGAGACAGGGTCGTTTCCGGGGACAATAATCACTTTTCAGTCGATCCCAGGCCTTCGTCTGAAGGGACCGTAGTGAGTGTTCTTCCGATTCAGATCCAGATTTCTTTGGGGTTTTTTTCCATTAGGATTGAAAATGCATTTAGATAAAACAACAACGTTAACATACATGTTAAAAGAAAGAAAGAAAACATTGGGGAAAAAAGGTGTTTAATTGTGGGATTAATTGCAGGTGTACACAATGTCAGTTGAGTTTTTTTGGGGGGGGGGATATTGATGGAAAATAAAGGATTTTGTAATGTGTACAATCCCACGGAAATACAGGAAAGATTCGACAAAGAGGGACGGAGCCTTCTAGATAGCTCCATGTGACTCACTGCAAGACTGAGAACCTACCGTACCATTCGCTATACCGTAACCAATAGATTGGGGGCTGGTGGGGGTAGAGGGGGTTAGATTTGCCGTTTCATTATGTCCAAATGGTACGGTCCAGATCAGGTTTTTGTTTTTACTCGGAGGTCGTGGGAGCGAAGTGAGGAACCAACGATCCCCTGGAGATGAGGAAGGCTTTGGTCATGGAAAATAAAGGAGCCAAGCTGCTCGACGCTTTGATGGCCGTGGCACGGACGCTGAGACCTGGGGAAAGTCCAGCAAGGCGATCCCATGTCCTTCATCTGATGTTGCTCTACTGTAGACTCAAATGTTTAATGTGTTTGGTCATCGTCGAAAATAATCTGTCTTATTAGGCGTGGCGTCCTCGCCTGCATTCTTCAGGGATTCAGTGATGACAGAAATCGTATGACGTTGGCGCTATGAATGGGTGACAGTAACAAACATTACAGGAGGTTAGAAAAAAAAGATTCTTGGATTTATTTAATCCAGTAGAGGAATCGGCTTTTATTTGAACAATAAATCATAAAAAAGATCCATATAGCATAACCCTGATCATGCCTTGTGTTGTATTTAATAATACCGGTCTCATGGTCTGGAAATGATAATAGTTGAACCTAAGCTTTGTCTCGGAGAGGAAATGATCCGTCTAGACAGGATATATGTATTTCTTTGTACTTTCTGAAACATTGTTTAATATTCTGTATGAGTACGAGTGAATGTAGATGCCTCAGAATGCTGGATGTTGGTCTGAACCATTGGATTCTCAGGGATGCAAAACATAAACTTTACCAAAATAATGTTGTTTTTTTCTGTAATGTGACGCTAAAGTGTGAACCTTTCCACCTTATTGCAAATAATAAGTAGGTGAATGTCTTTGAGTGAGCTTTGACAAGTTTTAATGTTTTGATGTGGTTTGAGTTGCTAGATGTGGGAGATGTCCAGACAGTCTTAAACAATGCAGAGTCCTGGCAGGCTGGGAGACAGGCCGCACTATGAGCAACTTCAAGTGTAAATAGCACTTGAACCTTCAAATGTCTCTCTGTGGTGGCTGGGCTTCTCCGTACTCCCAGAACAAACTGGGCTATGGACTGTGACTTGTTGGACACTTGACAAAGAACAGAGTCTTTCAGCCAACCTCCAATGATTCGCGATTTTTCAATTGGGAATACACACATTGGCCGACCCACCGACACGCCAACGCCTTTACATTGTCGGTCTACACATTGACTGTCAAAATAAAAGCACGGCAAGTACACAATATAACGACACACATCACAATATATTCCCCTTGAAATGAACACGCAAAAAAACAGACAGAGCTAAAACATGGACACACTGTTAACGACCGGCTGGGGAGTTTTCGTCCACATCCACCGCATATTTCACAGCCCAGAAGAGCGAGGCGCTGGTGTTTCTGGTTCAGGGTCGTCTGAAGAGTCAAGACCAAAACATCCCCGGAGAGGACGACTCCGAACAGGAAGTCATCACTAAGAGAGCAACACGAGACGCCGGGCCCCTCGGAGAACACTTCCTGTATTCTGCATCACAGCACTTACTTAAAGAGAGGGAGTTTCCATGAGGACGGGAAAAAAGAACAGGTCTGTAGTACGTTGTAGACGAGTCAACCCGTTTCTGCTCACGTCCTCACATTGTCTGGATGCATCGCATCCATAACATGGTTCCCTGTTTTTTTGTTAAGTCACGTTGATTCATTGAAACAGAAAAGATCTTCCCACTGCCAACTTATTTTTTTTACTAAATATATCTTACCTATATTGTTTTTCTATTAGGCTTATACACTGCACATTTATTATTCCTTTATTCCTTTATTATTCCTTCACAGGTGTGCAGCCCCAATAATTCCTTTATTATTGGGGCTGCACACCTGTGGTGCATTGGCTAATCAGTGTACCACAGGTTAAGTCAGCCCCCAGCACACACACTCAGGTTAGCTGGTTACCATTTGCTCTGTCATTCACTTTACCTGCACCCTTTTGCAAGAAACCGGACTGTCAACACCACTACTGCCTGTGTCCTTGGAGGAGCCCTGAACTAAGCCACATTATGTGGCTTAGTTCAGGGCTAGTGTATGCTACACTCTGGCACATTTCCTTTGGGATGAATAAAGTTCTATCTATCTGATCTCTTATCTTACCTTACAATAGATTTGTATAAAATCTACTGTTGGGGAAATATTGTTGGGGCAAATTGTATAGTTAATAAATAAATACAAATAAAGTAAATACCTCTCACTCTCAAGTGTGAAACAGATTATACACACTAAACAAATGGAGAACAATAGCACAATGTGTGACCAGGCGCTATCCTGGTTTAACTTTAGCAGCTGTAGTGGACAACGCTATAGGCCAGCATCTGTGTGTGCATGTGTGTGTGTGTGTGTGTGTGTGTGTGTGTGTGTGTGTTTATTCGCTGAAGGGCTGGTCTTTGCAGACAGCAGACTGTTTATAGTCCACCCCCCCCCTCTGCAGACCCACCACCACCTGAGAGTCACATCAATCCCGACCGGAGAGACACAGCCACCATGCGCGAGCGTTCGCCGTATTGTAAATATTTCCATAGCCGTGCATTTGTGTCCCGTGCCCCGCCCCCTGCTCCCCCCCCACCGCCCCCCCTGCCAGCTCTGCCATTTAAAAGCAAAGGTGTGGGCCAAGACAGATTTAGAGAGTGGCAAGTCGCTCGCTAAGCCCAGGGTTTGTTTGACAACGACTTGTATATATTACGGCGAAACCACCGCCTCTGTGCTGTGTTGCACTACACGCTGCTGCTATGAATTGTTCCCCAGTGAGCCCTTCACACACAAAAGTAGAGCAGTGAACAAATGCGTATATACTGCACAGTATATATAGATATATATTTATACATACATATATATGTGAAGTCAGCCACCGACCAGAGACGCGTGATATGACTCAGGACTCGCACTGACACCCACGTCGCGGTAGGGCGATTATGAAGCACTTTATATCACGGAGGTGCTAAGCCTACATGTAAACCCCCAGAGCCTGTCCAGACATCCAAAAGAAAGGTCATTTATCTGGATTTGGATGAGCCGTGTTTTGGATGAAAGGTTTTTTTCTATCAGTTATTAAACCTAAACTCATCTCGTCCACGACTCCACCGTCTTGGATCCAGACATCTATCTCATCTATCATTCCTTCCTGACTTGAACACTCGTTGTTGTGCTGAGTGTAGTATAGAGACACTCCAGACTGTGTGAAGTTGTCGTGTCTTATTGTCGACTTTGCGCGTTGAAAAAATATGCATTAAGTGTGAACACAATAAGATACAGTAGCTCGCTGGGAAACAAAGTTCAACTTACAGCAAGTTCAACAACAAAAACACCAACAATAAGCCTATTGTATTGTTACATTATAATTATGTTGCTAATATTTCTATTAAGTACGGGGACATAAAAATAGATTCACAATCCACTAGATGCTTGCGTTGCTTTGACTAGACATCACAGCCCGAGTGAGGATTAATCGCATAATTAATGCTTTCTATTGTGTTTAAAAAACAACAACAAGAACAACAACACAGAAACAACCACATTCATTTCATTGCGCTTCATGTCTGCGTCTCCTCAGGAGGGAATGGAGGATAGCGCAGGGAGGAGGGAGAAGTGATTTCAAACACATTCTTTGGAAACAGAAACAGGCGACCGTGACGCATCCACGTAGGCTTCAGAAACTATTTGATTTCCCTGATAAATAATGAACGGCGAATGCGATGCTGAAAAGGGAAAAAAAAAATATGATGTTTCTGCATTGGAATGTCTCCCCTGGTTCGATTTGGTTGCCAGATCTGCGCTGGAAACACTTAGCAGAGAGAGAGAGAGAGAGAGAGAGAGAGAGAGAGAGAGAGAGAGAGAGAGAGAGACAGACAGAGAAACAGAGACAGAGAGAGAGAACCTGCATGTCAGCCTCTATGTGAGGACCCAGATCTGGCCGGTGAGCTGAACCAGAGGTTAAGAGTGTCGGACCAGAACCATCAGTCCATCATGTTCAACAAAAAAAAACCTCAACCACAGGAAATAGGCTTGTTATCATAGTCCAGCCGTTTGCCTTGGCCAAGCACCAGACCTACAATTGTGCTTTTTGCTGTTTACTCTTTTTGCGAGGCGGGCCAAAAAACATTGTGATAGCTAAATCGGGAAATCCTTACCGATTCGGGGTGTTTGTTTTTTCGTACCATGGCCAGAAACTAGAGCAAATAGACAGAACAAGAGGGACCGTTTGTTTACAGAGCTATTAGCTTTGTTTGAGGGCTTTACGCAATAATCCCAACAGTTCCGTCCTGCGAGCTTCCGAATGAGTAGCGTTCAAATGCGCGACGACTTTTTTGTACAGTTTGACGACTGGAGTTTTTAACACGGTATCAGCGGTGAAACATGGAATGTATAGCAAGAATAACAATCAATCAACAAACACGTTTATTATATAAAACTCCGAAACACAACACTGAGGCTAATTCCCCCCCCCGGTGGTTTGGTGTGTTCATGTTTTGTGTCCCACATCGAGAAACACCCATAAATAGTTTGTAGTTATTCCATTATTTAATCATTTTATTCTCTTGCCGTGTATAAATTAAGATAAAGAATGGTAGTTCAGCAGGGAAATAAATGTAAGAGTAGAAAAGGAAGAGGGAGGAAATATCTGAAAAGTTCACCACCTTGTTCTCATGTCAGACTCACTGTGACAGTAACACATGCAAATATATGATGGCAAAAATGTGTGGTGGTGGTGGTGGTGTCGGTGGTGTGGGTGGTGGTGGTGGTGGTGGTGGTGGGGGGGTAAGGAAACCCTGTGGGGATTTCACCTGTGCTCTGCAAACACCGGTGAAGTTGTTGAAGCGTTCTGTCAACCCGCTAAACCCTCTGTGCTTTTATCGAATAAATTGAGGCTCAAACTGACAAAACAAGAGCAGTTGGAAAAAAAAGAAAAAGAAGACAAGAAGAAAAAGGAACTTTGAAAGACCCTTTCAGAACAGCTAGAGATAGCGATAGCCCGACATTAGCAGCTTCACTGGTGACCGGGAGCAAAACCTCAAATCTTCAACTCTTTCTTTTCTTTTTTGGCAGGCCGCCGTCGCTGATGGAATCAGTGTTTTGGTTCCCGTGGCTGGGAATCATCGTAGTAGTAGTTGTAGTGGTAGTTGTTGCTGTTTCCGTCATAAAAAGGGCTTGTACACCCAATGCATCATGGGATTTTTTGATTTCTTCTTCTTTGATTTAGAAGAATACTGCAGGAGTCAATAGGGAGTAAGCATTCCATTGTACTTGTTACATTTCTCAATAAAGAAATCTTGAATCTTGAATCTTTCGATGCTCCTCTGCTTCCAAAATGGAGGCGTGCATTGGCCATGTGACTGTCTTCGGGATACACCACGTACAACAAGCCCTGGAAGGCGAAGGTGGCCCCGTAACGAAACGAAACGAAAACGCTGCATACGTCGGCTTATCGGGATAGCGTGGATAGCGAGGCCTCCATGCTAGCTCTATCGCTCTAGCGCTGTGAGTGGGGCTAAGCTCTCAGGTGGCGGTGACTGTGCCGCAGCCTCCCCTGCTTAGAAGGAGCGTGCGTAAAAAAAGCATCCAACAGCTGGGAGCGCTTAGATCCGGCTTATTCTTTAACTTTTCTTTGTTGCTTTTTTCAAAAACAAAGCAAAAAACACATTCACATTCTGTTGGTAATATATCGTCTCTCCGCTTACATGTAAGAGGAGAGGCCTTTCTTTTTTTCATTAGATTTGTTAAAGATTTAGGATGACTGATTGGTCGATGCTCCACAAACCAGGTCATGCAGGGACCAATGGGAGCGAGGCAGACGCACGGATCACATACAACAGCACCATCATCGATAGGGGACGGAACATTAACTTAACTTACAGACGATCGGGTTTAGATATCGCCACACTTTTAAGGCTCCAGTTTGAATCAAACACAGATGGAAGCGAAAGGTTGCGTAATGGAGTGAATAAATAATGAACGGCACAAGAAAAACTCCTTTTTTAGATAAATAGGCGCCAATATCAAAATCACAATATTTGGCCTCGCTATCGTCAAGGCTGCTTGACAATAATGAATCTTAGAACAAGAAAAAGCAGATGTAATTGTCCATAAGGTGTGTGTGTGTGTGGGAGTAGGAGGACCGTATAGCATGTACCCGTGTATTACCGCACAACTATGTGCCGCCGGCATCACTGAACCCTTATTTCTTTTTACGAGACGCGCACGGCGCACAGCGCGGCGTTCCGGTGTGTTCCGAGCGGCGAGACCTAGTAACGGTTGAAATAATAACAGGAGAGAACACTAATCATCCTCCTGTGGAAAGACAACGAAAAGCTGTGAGGACGAGGAGGAGGGAGAGCGTTGCAACATCGTTCCCGGGGAAGGGAGCTGTGAGTGTTGTGTAGCATTGGAAACAAACGCCGTCGTGTCTTCTATTAAAGAAAATGGCCGAATAATAAACGTAGTGTTCCACTAACAGTATAATACAGCACATACAGGCAGGAAATGCAATGAAATGTGCCGTCTTCTTAACGACTTTTTCCATCGTTCCACTGGTGGTTTACAGATGTATTGTTCTTAGTAAAACAGAATGTTTACTACTTTTAGTAAAATATGTCCTTTAAGAGGACCTAATGCATACAAATGTAACTCCACGGCCACCAGGGCTGCTCTTACCTCAGCAAAACACTTTCATTTCAACTCCTCCACTCCCAAAGACCAAAGTCTCACGGTGGTAGTTCAACATGGCCACCGGTTCATCTGCCACCCCACAGTATAGATACAACTTATTCATACTGTATATATATACAGTATATATCTGTGTGACATTGTGTGTTTTCCAGGTTTGGTTTGAGACAAGCCACCAGTGTGTGTGTGCAGGCCTACGTTGCCATCTGAGGGAAGTTAAGGCCTGGGACCGTACCCCCGGTCTAGAGACTGTTGTCGGAGTTCATTTCCCCCCAGCCTCTTCTGGCCCAATGACTTCCAGATGTTGCACAGACGAAAGTGAATTTTTAAGGGGCGGTATGGTTGGGGGGCAGGGGGGCGGGGCTTGCTAGTCATAGGTTATTGTTTATTATTTTTTTCTTTGGGGGGCGGGGTGGGGGTGGGGGGGGCGGGGGGTAAAACACATATCTCCACAATACTTACCAAAAATATCCCAAAATTATTCGAAATGGTTTCTATGGAAGTAAGGCTTAATTGTGCCAGCGGAAACACCAACGACTATTTGTACATTTTTGTGAGTTTAAGTTGGGCGACACCGCTGCAGTGCCGGGATCCCCCCCCCCCCCCTCCCCTCCTGTTTCCATTCTCTTGTTGTGTGTGTGTTTTTGGTTGTTGTTGCCGCTACAGACAGTGAGTCTGCGCTACACACCTCACGCAGTTTCAAGTAACAAGCCGCGTATAAAAAAAAAGTACTGCTACAGGTCTAATAAAGGCCTGACATGCATATCTGCGGTAGATTGCAGCGTTCACCTTTTCTCTGAGCCTTTCAATTTCAACTGGTGGCTCAGGAGAAACAGAAGAGGAGGAGGAGGAGGCGGAGGAGGAGGAGGTGTTTCTTCTGGAGATGCATATGCTGCGTGTGTGGTCTTCTCTCTCTCTCTCTCTCTCTCTCTCTCTCTCTCTCTCTCTCTGTCTCTCTCTCTCGGCACTCTCTGGAGCAACCCAAGGTAATGAAGTCATGAGAGGAAGAAATATGCTGCTCTCTATTTTTAATAAATCTCCGATCCCCCCCTGGCCCGAGGGCTCGATGAGGAGGAGAAGCCAGAACCAAGTGTTCTTCTTGGCACAAGTTGGAGTTCCTGCCTCCGCGAACCATAACTCTCTGTCCCCCTATCTCGTTTGATGAAATACCTCAGGTCTTACACAAAATATATACTTTATGTCAAACTCCCCCAGCGAAAACGGAGAGAACACGCAGACCTACTCCAGATCTACTGCGCGTGTGCAGTCCTGAAACAAATAATAAATAAGCATATAAGCACGTTTATAAACTCTTGAACTCTTCCAACAGTATTTTTCTTTTTACGAAGGGTTGGGGGGTTGGGGGGGGGGGAGGGGGGGTGGGGGATGAGTTGAAGGTTGTGCTAAACAAATAAATCAAGACGTGGTTGTGCTGTGATTCTACCACCAGAAACATGTTTTGCTCATAAAACCTTTGACCTCCACTGTAATCGATCAAGGAGGAGCCCCCTATACCCATTAAAACCCACACACACACACACACACACTCCGCGCATCCGGAGTGTGTGTGTGTGTGTGTGGAGGGAGGGGGGGGGGTTAAAACGTTAGCGATGGCTTCTCCTAAGTCACATGACCGCGATTAGAGCACTGTTTGCTTTCCTTCCCGGTAGTGGCACACGCTGGCTACTGCGCATGACATTGGCAGCAGATGTGGACGGGGGGGCCCCGGCGGGAAAATAAACTGTCCGCCGCTGTGGCCCGCCGCCGCTGTCCGCAGAAGCTAAATATTGACTTAGCGACCTGTAATCAGATTCACACACACACGACAAGATGGAAATAAACAGCAAACACTCGGCCCCTGCGCCGCGACGCCTTCTGTGTGTGTGTGTAAAACCGCCCCCACCACAACACAGGGGCCCATAGCGCGCTGGGGGGGGGAAAAGCCCCTGTGTGTGTGTGTGTGTGTGTGTGTGTGTGTGTGTGTGTGTGTGTGTGTGTGTGTGTGTGTGAGAGAGAGAAAATGTGTGTGTATGTGTGTATGTGTGTGTGTGTGTGTGTGTGAAAATGTGTGTGTGTGTGTGTGTGTATGAGAGAAAGTGTGTGTGTGTGTGTGTGTGTGTGTGTGTGTGTGTGTGTGTGTGTGTGTGTGTGTGTGAGAGAGAGTGTGTGTGTGTGTGTGTGTGTGTGTGTGTGTCGTTGGCTGGCTGCGGAGCCGATGTGGTAATGGGAGTGGTAATGGGGGGGCGGGTGGCTTGTTTGTGACACACCAGAGCCAAAATAAGAAAACACGAAACCATATTACAGTGCGTGTCACAGCGCTGTCACATACAGTTCAAAATACATTTTCCCTTGCGAGATTTGGAGTGAACGTGAACGGTGTTATTGTGTCTGGTTTTTTGACTGGTTTGACTGGTGTGTCTGGTTTTTGACAGTTCAGTTTCGGCTTCGAAAAAGTTGAAAAAGTTGCAAACATCTGGCCCTCTCCGAACGCGGTCTCCAGAAGTGATTGTGCACTGAGAATATCCCCTCAATCTCCTCATTTGGTTTTAATTGAATCTCTGGCCACTTTCTAAATGTCCTCAGAGAGACACAGGGGGTGGGGTGGGTGGGGTGGGGTGGGGTGGGGGTGGGGTGGGGTGGGGGGGGGGGGGCTTTTTTGGGTCACGGTTTTTGAAGTTATGATGGATGTTCCCGTAGCCTGTGAAGCAGATAACCTTCTGCCGCTCATCTGTTTATAAGATCATTGTTAATCCAAACATCTGTTTATCCGCCCATGCAGTCCCAGCACTCGCCTGCGTTCTCCGCTCTGCTCTGCTCTGCTCTACCGGGAGAAGGAGACAGAGCAATCCTGCATCTCGCCTGCATTCCTCCGGTTCCATAAATGATGGGCCCCGGCCGTAAACGCTTCATGTGGTTTGGAATCTGGAGATTAAACAATGAACATAAATCAGCCTCATCCATGGGCTTGTAATAAATTACACGTTCTATCTTTGGCCTGGTCTCCTGGCCTTCGCTCTGCGGTTCCCCCGTAAGAGCCACGCATCACGTCGACGGTATTGTCTCTCTCTCCCCTGCGCTCTCCGCACACACACACCAACGTTACGCTGATGGAAACACACAAAAAAGAAAAAGACTTGATTGCATGAATTCCTTTGTTGAGGTGTTGGGGGTGGGGGGTGGGTGGTGTGGGGGGGGGGGGGGGGGGGTGGAGGATTGCTTACGGTTGCACTGCTGAGCGCTTCACTATTAAAATTTAAGCTTGAGATTCATATTTAGGAATGCTTTCACAAGCCGCCAAGCCAAGGCAGGCATGACACATTCTGCGAATATTGATACATACACGTATAGCTCATTGCTATTTGAATTGTACGTATTCTTACGCTGAATAAATATAGCAGCAGGTAACCATGAAGGTAAAGTACTGGATGCTGTGCTATGAATTTTAATTATGTATTTCACACATAAAAGCTCCCACACTTAAGTCAAGTGTTTTGCTACTGCTTCTTGTGTTGATGTCGGCTGCTAATAACTACTAACCACACACCACTTATTTTTCTTCTTCTTCTTCTTCTTCTTCTTCTTCTTCTTTTTCACTATTTGACACTCCCGCCACTTAATTAAATTCAAACTGTGAAGCCTTGTGCTCGTCGCTTCCCGGAGAAATGTCAAGTAGTGAGAGGCGTCATATCTCAGCTTTTCTGAGATAGAAGTTCATAACGCTTATAAATGAAATGCTCTTTCTTCTCAGCTTGTATCCCACCCACACCCTCCTTAGCTTAGAACATTAAAACAGATGAAGCAAACTGGCCTCAAGTAAAATGAGTAAAGACAAACGCATTGCAGAGCTACACTTTATCGTAAAGAAATGGCTTTTCTCTTCCCGGCATGGCAACACGTCGTGTTCGTCTTCCGATAGATAACGATACCGACCGGAGTATTGCGTTTTGCACACAATCACTCGAGACAACAATGTGATTTTCTTTGTCATGTGCAACAGACGTTTGGGAAAAATCGATTTGATGCAACAGAATGGAACATCTGCTCTGCATTCATCCCGTTCTTCTTCGAGGAATCTATGAATTGAACTCGGATAAAAATGAAACTGTCGCACGTTTTATCATTTGCCAGCGAGCCAAATGAACGCAGTATAGGAATGCTCTGAGCGCCGAGCCAGATTTTTACGACACCAAGTCTCTGCTGTTGTTCTCGTCTGTGCTCGCGCCATCCCCTTCATTTCATTAAGGGGAAAATGATTCCTTTCAGAAAGATTAATGAACCAACAAATAGAATGTTTTCAAACCGAAGAAGGCCACATTATTAGAAAATGATTGAGTGGTAAGAGATATCTTCTCAGACGTTGTCTACTATTCTGGACACATCTGGTGTTGTTCTTGTCGTCGTCCATTAAGATTTGATATTTTAAACATTTTCAAAGGGGGAGGGAATAAAAAGCTGTTAAAACACCTTATGGACAAATGCTAACCCTTTCCTAATAAAAGTGGAATACAGTTTTTCTCAATTGTTTACACACAAAAACTGGAACTTATGACACAATGACCACAACCTGTAACTCATGTGCTAACTCTCTAAACCAATTCTGCTGAACTGTAAACACATTTCCTGCTTTAGACCCAGATTTCAATTCTAAAACACACTTTCTTCAAAACACTACACACAATCCTCTCGATTTTGCACACTTCGTCAATGCCAAATCTCCTTGTGTTTAGACAGAACACACAGCCATTCAATTGGCAAAACTTTCATTTCCAAGGCTGTTGTGCAATTTGCAATCAAAGCTTTAGCAATATAAGGGCCACAGGTCAGCTCCTGGTTTGGAGAACAATGGATGGCAACATTGAAGTGAGAGGTGATCAGAGAGGCAGAGGACTGAGAGTAAGAGTAAGAAGAGGAGGAGGAGGAGGAGGAGGAGGAAGAGGAAGAGGAGGATGAGGAAGAGCAAGAAGGAGAGCCATTATCTCTGATGAGATTCGGGCCACTGTGGTCGACCATGTGGGTCAACATGGTTTGACCATGCAGGAGGCTGGCCAGAGGGTTCAACCAAACCTAAGCCGCTTCTCAGTTGCATCCATTCTCCGGACATTCAGAAGAGAGAATAGGTAAGAAACACTACTATGACAGGAAAACACTAGTTTGAATGCCTTATCAGGAGCATAGTATTCTTGTATTTAGAGTATTTTACATTGTACTGTATTTGTATATTTTGCAGAACTGAAAGATTACCCCGGCGTGGTGGGAGGGAGCGTGTCTTCACGGCTGAACAGGAGACTGCAATAGTCAACATGGTTCTGGAAGATAATACTATAACAATCAAACAAATACAAAGAGCAACCATTGATGACCAAGACATATTCCTGAACATCAATACAGTGAGCCTAGCCACAGTGGACCGTGTTCTAAGGCGGAACACCTTGAGAATGAAGCAGCTTTTGACAGAAACTCCGACAGAGTCAAACAATTACGCTATGACTATGTGCAAGTAAGTCCTATACATTCCCACAACTGATTGCGTCCTATCAGCACTGACACATTACTGTACTGTATTGTAATCCAATCCAATGTTATTTTCAAGTGTTTCACAACACTGTGTAGGTCTATTTCTGATACAATATTGTCATGTTTGTTTCAGAGAGTTCTTGAGCTACAAGCAGCTGAAGAGGTGCATGAATTCATTTTCATTGATGAGGTGGGTTTCAACCTCTCCAAAAGAAGGCGCCGGGGCAGAAATATCATCGGCCAGCGTGCCATCGTCAATGTCCCTGGCCAGCGTGGAGGGAATATTACTTTGTGTGCTGCCATCAACCACCACGGTATCCTCCATCACCATTCCATCCTTGGCCCCTACAACACTGCCCGTCTCCTCACATTCCTGGACACACTCCACAACATCCTCATTCCACCAGACCAGATAGATGACGCAGAGCAGCCCAGGTACGTTGTTATCTGGGACAACGTAAGTTTCCACCGGGCTGCTCTGGTCCGCACCTGGTTCATCGACCACCCACAGTTTTTGGTTCTTCCCCTCCCACCATACTCTCCATTTCTCAATGCGATTGAGGAGTTTTTTTCAGCCTGGAGATGGAAAGTGTATGAGCGCAATCCTCAAACACAGCTGCCACTGATACAGGCCATGGAGGAGGCATGTGGCGATATACTGTAGCTCCTGACGCATTTCAGGGCTGGATTCGCCATACTAGGCGATACTTCCCCCGCTGCTTGGCCAGAGAGAACATTGCCTGTGATGTCGATGAGGTCCTGTGGCCAGACAGGAACCGAAGACAGGATGTAGCCTAGTTTTTTTTGTCCTTTTTTACTGTATTTTACATTTTTCTTTCTTTGTTTCTTGACTGTACTGGCCTATTTTCTATTGTTTGTTCTGTGTAAATCATTTACACATCCAGTTGTGTTTGCTGTGATGTATAGGCTACAGCAGTTTTGGAGAAAATAAATATTTTTGTTGTTACTGTATATTTGTGTGTTGTTTTACATTTGAGTAAAAATATTATACAGTTATATTTTACAACAGGAGTAAGCGTACACTAAACACTGAACATGAAAAGGCATAATGCTCCTGATAAGGCCTTCATACTGGTGTTTTCCCATTCATAGTAGTGTTTTCCATTCAGCACATGCTTATCGGGATAGCGTGGATAGCGAGGCCTCCATGCTAGCTCTATCGCTCTAGCGCTGTGAGTGGGGCTAAGCTCTCAGGTGGCGGGTGACTGTGCAGCAGCACCCCTGTTGTCGCAGCCTCCCCTGCTTAGAAGGAGCGTGCGTAAAAAAAAGCATCCAACAGCTGGGAGCGCTTAGATCCGGCTTATTCTTTAACTTTTCTTTGTTGCTTTTTTCAAAAACAAAGCAAAAAACACATTCACATTCTGTTGGTAATATATCGCCTCTCCGCTTACATGTAAGAGGAGAGGCCTTTCTTTTTTTCATTAGATTTGTTAAAGATTTAGGATGACTGATTGGTTGATGCTCCAACAAACCAGGTCATGCAGGGACCAATGGGAGCGAGGCAGACGCACGGATCACATACAACAGCACCATCATCGATATGGGACGGAACATTAACTTAACTTACAGACGATCGGGTTTAGATATCTCCACACTTTTAAGGCTCCAGTTTGAATCAAACACAGATGGAAGCGAAAGGTTGCGTAATGGAGTGAATAAATAATGAACGGCGCAAGAAAAACTCCTTTTTTAGATAAATAGGCGCCAATATCCAAATCACAATATTTGGCCTCGCTATCGTCAAGGCTGCTTGACAATAATGAATCTTAGAACAAGAAAAAGCAGATGTAATTGTCCATAAGGTGTGTGTGTGTGTGTGGGAGTAGGAGGACTGTATAGCATGTACCCGTGTATTACCGCACAACTATGTGCCGCCGGCATCACTGAACCCTTATTTCTTTTTACGAGACGCGCACGAGCACAGCGCGGCGTTCCGGTGTGTTCCGAGCGGCGAGACCTAGTAACGGTTGAAATAATAACAGGAGAGAACACTAATCATCCTCCTGTGGAAAGACAACGAAAAGCTGTGAGGACGAGGAGGAGGGAGAGCGTTGCAACATCGTTCCCGGGGAAGGGAGCTGTGAGTGTTGTGTAGCATTGGAAACAAATGCCGTTGTGTCTTCTATTAAAGAAAATGGCCGAATAATAAACGTAGTGTTCCACTAACAGTATAATACAGCACATGCAGGCAGGAAATGCAATGAAATGTGCCGTCTTCTTAACGACTTTTTCCATCGTTCCACTGGTGGTTTACAGATGTATTGTTCTTAGTAAAACAGAATGTTTACTACTTTTAGTAAAATATGTCCTTTAAGAGGACCTAATGCATACAAATACAAACTCCACGGCCACCAGGGCTGCTCTTACCTCAGCAAAACACTTTCATTTCAACTCCTCCACTCCCAAAGACCAAAGTCTCATGGTGGTAGTTCAACATGGCCACCGGTTCGTCTGCCACCCCACAGTATAGATACAACTTATTCATACTGTATATATATACAGTATATATCTGTGTGTTTTTACAACAAAGTGACATTGTGTGTTTTCCAGGTTTGGTTTGAGACAAGCCACCAGTGTGTGTGTGCAGGCCTACGTTGCCATCTGAGGGAAGTTAAGGCCTGGGACCGTACCCCCGGTCTAGAGACTGTTGTCGGAGTTCATTTCCCCCCAGCCTCTTCTGGCCCAATGACTTCCAGATGTTGCACAGACGAAAGTGAATTTTTAAGGGGCGGTATGGTTGGGGGCAGGGGGCGGGGCTTGTTAGTCATAGGTTATTGTTTTGTTTTTTTTTCTTTGGGGGCGGGGTGGGGGGGGGGGGGCGGGGGGTAAAACACATATCTCCACAATACTTACCAAAAATATCCCAAAATTATTCGAAATGGTTCCTATGGAAGTAAGGCTTAATTGTGCCAGCGGAAACACCAACGACTATTTGTACATTTTTGTGAGTTTAAGTTGGGCGACACCGCTGCAGTGCCGGGATCCCCCCCTCCCCACCCTGTTTCCATTCTCTTGTTGTGTGTGTGTTTTTGGTTGTTGTTGCCGCTACAGACAGTGAGTCTGCGCTACACACCTCACGCAGTTTCAAGTAACAAGCCGCGTATAAAAAAAAAGTACTGCTACAGGTCTAATAAAGGCCTGACATGCATATCTGCGGTAGATTGCAGCGTTCACCTTTTCTCTGAGCCTTTCAATTTCAACTGGTGGCTCAGGAGAAACAGAAGAGAAGGAGGAGGAGGAGGAGGAGGAGGAGGAGGAGGTGTTTCTTCTGGAGATGCGTATGCTGCGTGTGTGGTCTTCTCTCTCTCTCTCTCTCTCTCTCTCTCTCTCTCTCTCTGTCTCTCTCTCTCGGCACTCTCTGGAGCAACCCAAGGTAATGAAGTCATGAGAGGAAGAAATATGCTGCTCTCTATTTTTAATAAATCTCCGATCCCCCCCTGGCCCGAGGGCTCGATGAGGAGGAGAAGCCAGAACCAAGTGTTCTTCTTGGCACAAGTTGGAGTTCCTGCCTCCGCGAACCATAACTCTCTGTCCCCCTATCTCGTTTGATGAAATACCTCAGGTCTTACACAAAATATATACTTTATGTCAAACTCCCCCAGCGAAAACGGAGAGAACACGCAGACCTACTCCAGATCTACTGCGCGTGTGCAGTCCTGAAACAAATAATAAATAAGCATATAAGCACGTTTATAAACTCTTGAACTCTTGAGCGCAGTTTCCAACAGTATTTTTCTTTTTACGAAGGGTTGGGGGGGGGGGGGGGGGGGGGGGGGATGAGTTGAAGGTTGTGCTAAACAAATAAATCAAGACGTGGTTGTGCTGTGATTCTACCACCAGAAACATGTTTTGCTCATAAAACCTTTGACCTCCACTGTAATCGATCAAGGAGGAGCCCCCTATACCCATTAAAACCCACACACACACACACACACTCCGCGCATCCGGAGTGTGTGTGTGTGTGTGGAGGGGAGGGGGGGGTGGTTAAAACGTTAGCGATGGCTTCTCCTAAGTCACATGACCGCGATTAGAGCACTGTTTGCTTTCCTTCCCGGTAGTGGCACACGCTGGCTACTGCGCATGACATTGGCAGCAGATGTGGACGGGGGGGCCCCGGCGGGAAAATAAACTGTCCGCCGCTGTGGCCCGCCGCCGCTGTCCGCAGAAGCTAAATATTGACTTAGCGACCTGTAATCAGATTCACACACACACGACAAGATGGAAATAAACAGCAAACACTCGGCCCCTGCGCCGCGACGCCTTCTGTGTGTGTGTGTAAAACCGCCCCCACCACAACACAGGGGCCCATAGCGCGCTGGGGGGGGGAAAAGCCCCTGTGTGTGTGTGTGTGTGTGTGTGTGTGTGTGTGTGTGTGTGTGTGTGTGTGTGTGTGTGTGTGTGTGTGAGAGAGAGATGTGTGTGTGTGTGTGTGTGTGTGTGTGTGTGTGTGTGTGTGTGTGTGTGTGTGTGAGAGTGTGTGTGTGTGTGTGTGTGTGTGTGTGTGTGTGTGTGTGTGTGTGTGTGTGAGAGAGAGAGAGTGTGTGTGTGTGTGTGTGTGTGTGTCGTTGGCTGGCTGCGGAGCCGATGTGGTAATGGGAGTGGTAATGGGGGGGCGGGTGGCTTGTTTGTGACACACCAGAGCCAAAATAAGAAAACACGAAACCATATTACAGTGCGTGTCACAGCGCTGTCACATACAGTTCAAAATACATTTTCCCTGCGAGATTTGGAGTGAACGTGAACGGTATTATTGTGTCTGGTTTTTTGACTGGTTTGACTGGTGTGTCTGGTGTCTTTTGACAGTTCAGTTTCTGTTTCGAAAAAGTTGAAAAAGTTGCAAACATCTGGCCCTCTCCGAACGCGGTCTCCAGAAGTGATTGTGCACTGAGAATATCCCCTCAATCTCCTCATTTGGTTTTAATTGAATCTCTGGCCACTTTCTAAATGTCCTCAGAGAGACACAGGGGGTGGGGTGGGGTGGGGTGGGGTGGGGTGGGGTGGGGGGGGGGAGATCGTCATTCACTCTCTGGAGGTCACGGGCAGATGATGGATGTTCCCGTAGCCTGTGAAGCAGATAACCTTCTGCCGCTCATCTGTTTATAAGATCATTGTTAATCCAAACATCTGTTTATCCGCCCATGCAGTCCCAGCACTCGCCTGCGTTCTCCGCTCTGCTCTGCTCTGCTCTACCGGGAGAAGGAGACAGAGCAATCCTGCATCTCGCCTGCATTCCTCCGGTTCCCATTCATAGTAGTGTTTTCCATTCAGCACATCAGTGTTCAATTGGTTGTTAGAAATGTGTCCTCATATGATGGTCTGTGTGTCGTTTGAACACAAAATACCATTTTGAGACATAACATTGTTTTGAAGGCAAATTAGCAGTTTGCAAGAGATATATAGGGTTTAGCATTTTGTGTGTGTGGTTTTTGTGTTTAGAGTTTTGAGAAATGTATGTGTGCTTTCAAAAAATGTGTGTAAGCAATTGAAAAAAACTAAACATTTTCAAAGGGGGAGGGAATAAAAAGCTGTTAAAACACCTTATGGACAAATGCTAACCCTTTCCTAATAAAAGTGGAATAACTAACACCCTATTAACTCGACTACCCATAGATCTAAATAAAGCAGCTCAGTAATTTACCATCCGTGATTTTCTGATTTCTGGATAAAGTCAGTGAGTTTAGGCTGATTTCCTTCACAGCCATCGGCTTTTTGGGCCCATTAACCGTCCTCCATGCCAACACATACTTGGCCTCACTACACACACAGAGAGAGAGAGAGAGAGAGAGAGAGAGAGAGAAGATGTGAGAAGAGAGAGAGAGAGAGAGAGAGAGAGAGAGAGAGAGAGAGGAGAGAGAGAGAGAGAAGGAGAGAGAGAGAGAGAGGAGGGAGAGAGAGAGAGAAGGAGAGAGAGAGGAGAGAGAGAGAGGAGTGAGAGAGAAGGAAAGAGAGGGAGAAGGAGAGAGAAGGAAAGAGAGAGGAGAGAGAGAGAAGCAGAGAAGAGAGAAAGAAGGAGAGAGAAAGAGAGCGAAGTAGAGATAAAGAAGGAGAGAGAGAGAGAAGGAGAAAGAAAGAGAGCCAAGTAGAGATAAAGAAGGAGAGAGAGAGAGAGATAGCAGAGCGGATGACGCCGAGGGTAATGGCAGGAACTTTAACGTGCCCTTGCCATCAGCCTCACGAGCAGGCAGGCAGATAAGTGGGACCGAAATGAATGGCTGAGACTTAATGGATGTTTCTTTTCTTATTCCAGGGCGGCCTAATTGCCGATAGCTGGTGCAGATTTGTGGACAGCGGGTTAAACAGCGATGAGGTTTCACAGGGACCCGGCCGACAGTTTTGAAAGAGAGAGCGTTTAGCGTTAATGTTCAGAACATGGAGGCAAGCGATAAGAGGAACTCATTGAAGAAATGTGTGCGTGTTGACATTCGGTCGTATTGTGTTGCAGAGGGCTTTGCACATTGACCTTCACCCTTTCAAATTTGTACTCAATACTATACAATCCATAGTAATGTATTGAATAGTCGGTAGTGGATACATGTAGGACTACATTTGGAACAAGGTCCACTGTCGACTGCTAAATGAGAACTAGCAGTAACCGTAAAACGTTTGCCATTCATACACTTACACAAAGAAAACCCATTCAACGTGGAATAAACAGATAAACAAACCATATGGTTGATGGTTAAGCACACTGTTTTTCCACCCCAAGACCCTCCCCTTCCAGACCTAAAGGAGTGCAGTAATGGAAACGAGGGGTCTAGAGGAGGCGGTTTATCCGTCTAATCTCGGGGTAATGAACGGAAGTCAGCAGGAACCACTCTCAGGTCTGATAATGCGGGGGCACAACTGCGGGCGCTGGGCTTTGAGCTCGTCCAATCAGTGGCCGCCACTGGCCGCCACGGCCGCTGCATGTGGAACCAGATATCCACGGCGGTGGCGGCGGCGGCTAGCTCGCGTAACCGCTCCACTGCCTGTCATTAGCAGGGGGGCCGGGAAGAAAGTGGAAATATTACGCCTCTGTTTCGGAACAACAACACCAAAACAACACAACACACAAGTAATACAGCAGGAACACGAGATACTTTACATCACAAGACATCACAAGACTAAAAACTAATAAGTGCTGTCTTGCCTCCTGGCTAATCCCTGGCTTTAGTTTGGAATTGGAAAAATAAACGTAACATTAAAGGTACTATAGAATCAGTGCATTCTGAGCTCCGTGGGTTGAGACAATAACAAGACAATAACAGAAACTAAACTTACTTCTAATCATAATTAAACCTTGTACACATTTAAAAAAGCTATATATATATTTTTTTATTACATTTCAAAACGCAATAAACACCCGCGTTCCGTTCTCCCGACCAGCTAAACAAGTTCAAGTGTTGATCAACAAGAGGCTAGCGTCCCAGCCGGGCAGCTGTGGGAAAGCAGAGGTGAGCAGACAGCCTCGTAAATCTTCGGCGGCCTCGCGGTGGTGTTGGCTTACCGCGCGGGTCGCACCGCTTCAAAGCAACGGTCCCTATCTTAAAAATAAACCTGATGTCTTCACTGACACACGGGGTTAAGCTTGGCCAACTGTTTCAATTATGCGCCCCGTGTGTGTGTGTGTGTGTGTGTGTGTGTGTGCGAGTGTGTGTGTGTGCACATGCATTTAAGTGGGTCATATAGAAATAATGCAGCACTCCTGCCAAATGGTTTTGTCTTCGTTACTTTTCCCCCAAACAAAGCCATCCAAGCCATCTTCACACATTAACAGGATTATAAAAGGTTAGACGTGAGAGAGGTATCTGTAACGCCCAGAACATCATTGATATCATAGATCATAGATACCCCCAAACAAAAGTAATACCTACTATACAGGAGAGTTTACAAGATCTTCTCATTAAAGACGCAAAAAAGTACTACGAAAAAGCAGAGGCTTATGTTTGTGTATGTAAATCTAAATACAGTTTCCAAGCTTCAGAGTTGCATATGTATACATATTAAAAAAATCAGGTCTATGTGCTAGATCTAGATCTAGATGCCATAGAGTGCACCTTATTGTGGGTCCTGAGAGTTCTGTCATTGTGGTTTTGGAGTTTGGACATAGTGGACCTGTTATCATTGAATTAAGACGGCATTTAAACAAGATTTAAGATTGTGCTACGTTGTTTGTCTTTTACAATTTAACTCGAGGTTGAGTCAACACTTGTAGATTTTGTCGTTTTTTGTCGTTGTGCCTTTTTCTCCCTACGTTTTATAAAGAAGCCATAGAGACGGCTTTGCCAAAAAATAAAAAGAAATGGTGCCAGTTGGGATTTGGCTAAATAGAGCACATTTCCATTCAAGAAACGGCCTATACCTTTCAGAGATATAATCAAGGCAGAGACAGCGCACTTGTGTTTATGCTTGTGGAGTTCTCTCCAAGGCATTAAGACGCATGGCAACAAGGTTTCCATTGAGACAGAACAGACTTTCTTTTGTGTGCTGTGCTATTGAGTTCAGCGTTTCCAGAGTCGCACTGCACTCCCCACCCCTCAAAATCATATAATATTTCTGAATTACAATGACATGTGAAGGCTAGGGTTTCCCAACTCTCAGACGTTTCTGTCAAAGGGTCTTAAAGTTTTGTCTCGACCAGGAAATCTGAGACCCCTCTCCTCGCAGGCAAACTTAAGAAGACAATAGCCCTAAATCTAAAAGCCATGCGCGATAAAGCCATTAATGTTTACTTATCTTATGCATATTTCTATGTTTCTAATTAAACACATTTCCTTAAAACATTTCACCTATTCTATTACAACAAAGCACTGGTCAACAGCAGTAATCTTTGAATGATATATCAATTAATCCAGATGTTGCCTTCAATAAACATGCGTCAAGCCAAACAAGAATAGATACAAATATATATAAATATCTCGCACATATGTCATTATATAAGTTCCGGTTCCCAAAATAAATGAATCCAGGGTGGATTCCAATGTATAATCCAATGTGTGAGTGTGTGTGTAAGAGAGTGTGTGTGTATGTGTGTGTGTGTGTGTGTGTGTGTGTGTGTGTGTGCGCGTGCACGTGCAGATGTGGACCATGTGATTACATGCATACATGCATTAGGCCCTCATGTGTGCCCTGGTACAGTCTGTGCTGCTATTACTTGGAACCAAAATACCGCAACTATACAATCCTGCTACTTGGCATAAGTAGTGTTTCATCGTTAACTCTCTCCCTCTCTCTCTCCCTCTCTCTCTCTCTCTCTCTTCCCACTGCCTTTCTCGTCTTTTTATTTTTTTCCCTCCCAAGACCCCACCCCCCTCTCCTTCCTGGTCCCGCCCCTGCTCCGCTGCTATTGGTTCGTGGCGGACACGGCTGTGGTTCTGCGGGATCCTCCCATGTATACAGACATGTTTTACCGCCGTCTCACTTGCCAAAACCCCTCAATTTGTCACTTCCCCAAGTCGGTTAATGTGCTTTGTGGCTTGCAAGGTGCTGGTGAAGGTAGTGCAGGGGGAAAACTCAGAGAGGGGGGCGGGGGAGAGAGACAGCGCGAGGGAGACAGCGAGAAAAGAGAGGGAGAGAGAGACAGAGATAGTGAGGGGAAGACCAGGAGAGAGAGGGAGCAAGAGAGAGAGAGAGAGAGATGGAGATAGTGAGGGGAAGACCAGGAGAGAGAGGGAGCGGGAGAGAGAGAGAGAGAGAGCGAGAGAGAGAGTGAGAGAGAGAAAGAGAGAGAGGTAGTGAGGGAGAGACCAGAGAGAGTGTGAGAGCGAGAGTGAACAGAGAGAGCGTGCGCGCGAGAGAGAGAGGGAGGTAGAGGGAGAGAGAGAGTGAAAGAGAGAGAGAGAGAGAGAGGGAGAGGAGAGAGAGAGAGGAGAGGAGAGAGAGGGAGGGAGAGGGAGAGAGGTAAAGAGAGGTAGAGAGAGAGGTAGAGAGAGGTAAAGAGAGAGAGCGAGACAGAGAGTGAGAGATGGAGGGGGAGATGTGGTCACGGTGGCTTGTGGTGTTTGGTCGGTAGGTGTGCTGTAAGAACCAAACCACCGAGCTGACAGAGTGCAGAAACCAATACAGGACTGCTGTGTCTGTTCACGTTTCCTGTTTAGATTGCTGTACCTCGGTAATGGGGCCAGACTGTTGTACTCTGCCACCGCCGGTCAGCGTAGTCTGACCCCAGGCCGGCCTCGGACCACAAACCCCGCTTAAAGTCCGCTAACACACCGTGACCACGGCGGTTAAATACACATAAACAACACTGCGATGACAGCTTCATCCAATATGCAATTTTAATAAAGATCACATGACTATCATGCCAAGGTGCTGATTGGACTGTGAAACCTGCAGCCAGACCATGAGTGATTCTGTATTCACACTATTTTAGGCACTACTTACCTCCATACTTTCCCACAAATGTATCCTGAATGAAGTCCTAAATCTAACTGTAATTAGAGGAATCTCTGTGTGTATGCATGTATGTATGTAGGTGTGTATGTATGTATGTACTGTATGTATGTATGTATGTATGTATGTATGTATGTATGTATGTATGTATGTATGTATGTATGTATGTATGTATGTATGTATGTACTGTATGTATGTATGTATGTATGTATGTATGTATGTATGTATGTATGTATGTATGTACTGTATGTATGTATGTATGTATGTATGTATGTATGTATGTATGTATGTATGTATGTATGTATGTATCTATGTATGCTTATGTTATGTATGTACTGTATGCTGTATGTATGTCATGTACATGTATGTATGTATTGTGTGGTGTATGTATTACTGTATCTATGTTGTATGTACTGTATGTATGTATGTATGCATGCATGTATGTATGTATGTACTGTATCTATGTATGTATGTACTGTATGTATGTATGCATGCATGTATGTATGTATCTATGTATGTACTGTATCTATGTATGTATGTACTGTATGTATGTATGCATGTATGTATGTATGTAT